>JAAAKE020124060.1:0-15090 GCA_010014785.2 Anisolabis maritima
TTTCGATTAAGTTTTTTTTTATAAAATATCTTTTTTTTTGGGTTCACCGGTTTTAATTTTTTTGTGTGAAACAGGGGGGGGGGGGGGTGGTCATAAACTCCACCGCCTTCCCCGACCCCATCAGTGATCATCAAATTCTCACTGCTTACCCTTGAAGGATTAACCCTTCAGTCCTCTTTATGTCTCTCTTTCAAAACTTCTTTCTGGACCCTCACCCTCAAATAAAAGTCTATATATATCCGCTCTCGATTAAACATTTAGGTCACGGATTCTGTGGTCTGTTTTCACAAATTGATACTAAGAAAGACCGAAATAATATAACAATATTAATTATTCCAATCCACTATCTATTAATAAAGATGAAATCGAATTTTTTAAGATTCATAATAATTTGAAACAACGACGCTTAAAAAGGGTAATTTATTTTTTTCCGATGTATTTTTTTTATTAGATAAATAAATAGACCGAAAGATCTCACTCTTTTTTTCAACAACGATAAAATTTTATAAACCCGAAAAAATGAATGATATTTGCCTTTTTTATCGGTAATTAAAAAGCTTCACAAATGCTCTCTATTAATAAAATACATTTAAAAACAAAATAGTAGAATACAATATTAGATGCAAAAAATTTGCTAAAATTTTTTTTCACACATTTAAAATAGCATTTGTTATCAAGCATTTATTATATGATATAAGCATTTAATAATTTATTTAAAAAAGAATCTCTTTTTTTATTATACCTCAAGATCTTTTCTATTTTGTATCATCCTACGAAATGTAAAAACTTCCTCATAACTTTAGGCTGTGGTCAGAGTTGGCCACAGCTTAATAATGAAAGATTCAGGCTTATTTATTTTTTGGTATATGGAAAAGTTTTTGATACACGTTTAAAAGAAAGTCTAGAGGAAGTTTCTAAAGTAGCAGATGAGTGAAAAAATAGTTAAGATAATAATCCGAGATTATTAATTCTTCTAGTAGTCTTTTTTTTAACTAGATCAAATACACATTTTGCACAAATTTTTTATTTTTGATTAATAAATAAATATCTTTAATATATTTGTGCCAAAACAGTTTTGAATCTAGATTTAAATAATTATTTATTTTTTTCTGGATCCACAACTGTATCAAAATTTTATCAAGTGCCTATAAATAATCATCACGACCAAATTTTTTTGATATTTGTATTTTTTTCATATACATAATTTTGGGCCATATTTGGAAGACACTTTTTAAATTTCCTTTTTTTTTGCTAATCTGTTAGTTAACGCTTGTACGATTTGTAAATTATTCTCTCTTTCTCTATATATATATATTCTAGTAATTTTCATGCTTTATAAATATACATACACTTATAAATATATACATATATATAGATATACAAATAATATATTTGAGATGAAATATACTCTAACTGATGATACATTTATGAATTTGATTGTGTATATACATTAATATTATTATCCTATGATTTTTTATGCTTTATAACACAATATTTGTATAAAAAATTTAATCGTAATTACAATGTTCGAAACATTGATATTCCCACAATATATATTTTATATATGATAGATATTTTTTGGCATTTGAATTATTAAAAATATAAATAAATTATTATTGATAATTGATAAATTATGTAAAATTTATATAAAAAAATTTTTAAGTTTGTATATATATAAATATTATAAATATTTTTTTTCTTAAATGCTGATTATAAATAAATAAATTCGGATTTTTGATAAATTAAGTTATGCAATTAAATTTGATTTATAAAATTTGGAACAATCAACATTCATAAATAAATAAATAAAAGATGATGATTCTTAATTTAATAAAACCACCAATATGTAAAAAAATTATTGTAGTAGAAAAGAAGAATATAATTGTTCGTTTAATTTTAAACTTGCATTTTCACCTTAAAAATAGAAAAAATACAACAAAATTTTAAATAAAGAATTTTGTTATCACATTAATTTTTAAGTACTATTTTTACTATTCACCACTTTTTAAATTAAGAATTTTATATAGAAAAATTGGTCCTTATTTTGTTTTTGTTTTTTAATTAATAATTTAAAAATTATATAATATAAGTGTAAAAAAAAATAATTTGGTTTTAATTAGAATAATCTAAATTTCAAGGCAGAGTGATTACATGTATATGAAAGTTTTCCATTTTCCTAAATTTTTAAATACATATTTCCTTGGTTTTTGGGATATATTACATACATTTTTCGTATAATTTGTTCAAAAAATTAGTAAAAATGAATATATTAATTACCACTTGCAAAAGAATCTGGGAATATTTTTTCCATACTAAATATATGATCCTTAAACTGGGCCATGAAATAATTAAATATTTTGATTTATTGAATTAAAAATATAATAAATTATAAAATAGATTTGTTAAAAAAATTTTTTATCTTGAGCTGGCCTATGGCTAACAAACGATCCTCTAATTTTTTTAAGGTCTTTTGGAATAGATAACGCGGAAATCAAAAAATCTTTAAATCCGATTTTTAGTAACAATGAACAAAATTTAAGAAAAAATCACTATTCAAATGAAAAATTAAACCCTCGAGCATTGATTGAAGCAACCTTTAGGGAATTAGCTAACTCGAATCCCCTAGTGATGAAAATTTGAAGACAATCCATTTCAAATGGAAAAGTTTTGATATATACTTATCCTATTTAACACTAAACCTACAGATACTTCATGTATACCTATTCCTACCGTTAGCGGTCAAATGACCGCTCGTGGTAGGCAAGAAGGGCTATGAAATTTTTTCAGAAAGTAAACTAAGAAAAGTTGAATATTGAAAAATGGGTTGTATGTATACTATAAGAAAAGTCAATAAGTTAAATGGCGATACAGTAAAGTTATATACAGGAAATTCTAAACGAAATTTCAAAAACGGTCTTTGGTAGGTTTAGTGTTAAAAAACTAAATGGAAATATTTTACACTCATTGATAATACTGATAAAGGCCAGCAATATAAAGTCACTAAACGGAACATAAATAATTCCTATATGCCTGACGCTTAGGTCCTCAGTTTAGGTCATCTTTAGAATTCAAAGTGCTATATTCACCATTGCTCTCTTGTCATGACGCCATGAATTGCATATCGAATGAGCAAGGGTGAATATAGCACTTAGTGCTGTTAGAGAAAAAAGCCCTCATGAAGACCCCAAAACATGTCGTGATTGTATTTATATACCAGTATATCCCAGATATATTTTTCGTTTTTTTTTTTATTTGTTAACCTCCCTTTCAGAAATAAATATCAGACTCTACTCGTACTATATGTACATATTTATCTAGACTAATTGTTTTTGATCGTTCTGAAAATGTTTTTACTTTAATAAAAGATTGATTGGACAGAAGCTGTTTACCCTAGAGCCAGGTTTCTCTCATAAAAATTAAATTTTTATTATCAAAATTGGTAAATTATCATAAAAATATTCAATAACCAAATTATTAAATGCTGTATTCCATCCCGTATATAATAAGTCTTTAGATGTCATTCTATATTGATCCCAGGTTTCTCTGCAAGGAATAATGTATTTACAACATTTATTATTTTATATATACATATATACCACCGACATTAAACAATGAATTAATGATTATCATTTTGTTAGACTATTCTTTCGACAGATAACGGGATTGAAAATTCTTCTTCTTGGATGTCCTCGTCTTCGCCATCTTCTATAAGAACAGGATTAATTCGTTCAATATACTCAGATGGCGAGGACGTTGTACTTCAGGCGGGCGGTAACTTGAACCCCGGTACAAAAGGCACGCCAGTTCGTGGCACGCGCTTTTGGTAGTCAAGATATTGACTGCCGAAGAATTTGATCAGCATCGCCTCCTCTACATGGACACGATCGTAAAAGAAATGCCAACTGACAAAGAAGTAAGCCACCACACAGAAGGGGTTGATCATCACCATCTGTAAACAATCAAAGCAAGTATTTATTTATATAAATTATTTATTCAACTCAACTCTTCTTAATATTTTTAACAAAAATGGATCATTCTCCATAATCTTGATATTGCCATTTCTGATTATTATTAATTAATTAGATTCACTCTCAGAAGTCTTAATAACTAAAAATTTATCGATCATGAAATGAATAATTTTGTCTTTCAAAGAAAGGATTTGAATAATTCTAGAGGATATGAACCGTGTCAAACAGTTTCATGGTAATAATCCATTTTAAATTTTTCTCACAATAAATATGCTGCTATTTGAAATGCAATTGATTGTATTTGAAATTTTTAAATAATTTTATGAAATTATGCAAAGAAAATGAGTTAATATGAAAGTGTTTGTTAAGATCATTTCTTGTGGAATCACAAGCGGGTCAATGGCTAGGAATTCTTAAGAGTGGATGTAGTCATCCTGTAAGGTTCATGGCTGTTTTTTTTGTGTGCCCCTCCGCATAAATAAGACCCTAATTTGTGAAGAGGCCGGTATAGGCTTAATATTCCACTATTTACAAGTTAATTAATGATTCTGAGTAAGTATTTTTAGTGTGTTAATAAAAAAAGTCAGGACTTTAAAAGAATGATCTATTACCTTTATTTTGTTCTTAAAAACAAAAGGTATAAAGAGCATTAACTTGACTCTTAACACAGGTCGTCAAGACCTACCAACTCACAACATTTAAAAACTATTCTAAAGAAAGTGAGAAGTAAAAAAGTGGATCAATTACTTACTTGAGTTCCGATAGCCCAGATAAACCAGCCGCAATAACTGGGATGTCGACACAAGTTGTAAACTCCTTGGGTCACAAGTCGATGGTTAGGATCTTTCCGATTTTGTACGATATGATGGAAATTGGTTTTAGCTGTGACCATAGCACCCTTGCGCAACATTTCCCCCAAAATACAGATTGCTAATCCCGAATATGTTATAATAGGAAATTGTTTAATCGAAGGGATCCACCACCATTCTAAACCAAACTCAATCCAACTCGCCAATATTGCAATAAAATATTGAGGACTATGATTTAAAATAAAAGAATCAGTCGAAAGGGATTTAGGATTGGTCCATGCGATGGCTAAGAATTCCGAATAATGGAACAAAGCAAGGAGGCAAGTATAAATGCCAAAAGGCAAGGTAATATCGTCACTCCAGCCAGCGATAGCAATCCCGATAGCAAAAATAAAACCTAGAAGAGAGGCTCGCCAAGCAATACGATAAAAATTGCCAGCATAGATACGAATAAGTAAGACATTTATGAGAATATAATGCAACGGATAGACCCAAAGGCTGTTTCTTTTATAAATCGTCTCATCGACACCCATACCGGGTAAAAAAACGATTACAGAAACCATAGCCGTTGCAATGAAACAATAAATACTAACTTTACCTTCCACTATTAAAGAAAACATTTTAATTTTTTATTTTAATTAGCACAAGCAAATAAATAAGAATAAATTTGGATGACCAAAAGTGACATATGATATGAAAGCCGCGGAGGTCTAAAACCTAAAGAGGTTGGTTTACAGGTGCAAATATTATGATGATACTTCAAGTCTAATTAAAATATCGTTGAATTATCATGAAAAATTAATTGAATTGAATTTAATAAGAAAATAAATTGAAAAAAGTAAATAAGAGCATAAAACAACGTTAATAATTATAATTAATAAACAAAAAGGCGGGTTATTTAAAAATGAATCTTGAAAACTATCTTTTGATTAAGAAATATTAAATAAAAATTCTAATCATTTTATTTTAAAATGATTGAAATAATAAACAAGTCCATCACACATTCTGATGCTTGATGGATAGAATAAAAAGAAAAGAAAAATACCCCTCTCTCTAACCGACTCAAAATTTGTCATATCTTTTTTATTAGGCCAAATTTTCCAAAAATTTCACTTTTTCCCAATTAAAATTTTTGACTTTTTACCTTTTTGGGCCTTTTTAATTATAAAATATTTTTAATTTTAATATATTTTTTAATCAAATGTGAAAAATTATAATACATTTCTTCATATGTATGTCCAATTATATTTTAAATGAAAAAAAAATAAATAAAAAAATTTATTTTAAATAAGCCCGTCAAAGATAATGAACATGTAGACGATTCATTTTTTTTTTACTAGGGGCTATTTTCACATTGGTTTTTTGTTTTGAGGTTATGTTCATTTTTATGGCACGAACAGGGCAAGAATTAAAAGATTAAACAATCAAAAAATGATCACTAAACGTGCAACATCTAGTAAAATTTTGGATCGTTTACATAAAGGATTTGTTATTACTTGCGTAACAATTACTCTTCTTGGAACAGCTCATCTTGGATGGCGTTTCTATCGGTATTAACTTTTTTTATTAATTTTAATTTCTATATTTTTATATTGACTTTTCATTCAAATTAATATATCCTAATATATTTAATCAAAAATAATATATTTTAAATTACACTTTATCAAATATTAATTTTTTTTAAATGAACATGAATTTTTTTTTATAAAAATTCCATCATATATATATATAAGCCTTGTAAAATGAATTAAAAGAGGTAGAAATATGGTCTATTTTTGACTGATATTTATATTCATATTTTGAATTGATAATTAAGAGATATAGGAAGCAAGGCTCCACCAAAGAGAGAAAATTAAAAAGAACTTTAAGTGTCCATTTTCAAAATCCAGCTTATGCTTATCAGATCGCTGAATGATGGAAAGACCAGTTAAAATGGTAAATAAAAAAGAAATTTTGATGATAAACCTTTTATAAAAAATGACTTGACACAAATTTTAAATTAATCACTCTTATAAAGAATTGAGGTTTATTAAAAAGTTAAACAGTCCAATATGATCTTTATGTTTGACAAATAATGTGACACGATCTATGAACACCTAGTGAAAATTTTTTTTTTTTACACTATTTCTCTTAATTATTCCATCAAAATTAGTGTTGTTATTAGGTTGACTTCAGGGTTTCATTCTGCCTAAGTTGAATTGTTGCCCGATCATAATTGCGGGCAACACATTTTCGAATGTTGCCTGGCCCTAGTTTTCAGTTATATTGCCGGCAATTTTGACTCTTTTTTCACGATCATCTTTATGTGTGTCTACGTCTGACTGGTCTTGTGGCCTCATTCTGCCTACTCCCCACTTCTAGGTGTTTGATAGTTCGGAGTCAAGCTTAAAAGACCAAAAGTTGAAAAGAAAATTTTTTTTTTCCTATATTTTAGAACCTTTTGCCTAACCCTATTATTCTTTTTTTCATTTTAATTTTTTTATAACCAAATCTCTTCTCTTTAGAAGAAGAAATTGATAATAAATAATACTTTTGATTTTTTCTCAGGTATTTTACGATATTAAAACCCCAACAAGAGATTCGAGACGCTGAAAAACATAAACATCTTTTAGCGGAAGGCAAACCACTAGAAGGCGTTGACAAAGCACCTGTTTTGTCTACATAAAAATCTATTTAAATATCTATAATAAACTATCTTAGTCAACGTCAGGTAAAATCTTATTATTTGTGTGAGTATTATTAGAAGAAAATTAGACTAATATAATAATTTCTTTTTCGATATCTTGAGATTTGTTTATAAAAATAATTGTTCTTTATTATTTGAGGTCATTTCAAAGTTTTTCCTTGTAATATCTGTAAGTAGAAAACGAAGGCGGAAGAGAATTTAATAAGTTAAGACAAGAAGAACAGCTCTGATTCCTTTCTTCCAGCTGCATAATGTTATAAATTTAGTTCTCGAATTGATTTTATTGGAGGGTTCTTTTATATCTTCATTAATTAGAAAGATTAATTGCAGATATTTCGAACTGTAAACTGCCCATTCTCAATGCAAATTATAATTTTTAATGGATTATAATCTTCTCAAATAAATGGCAAATGTTTTGTTGGACGAAGTACCTCTATAATATTGATAAGATGTATTTCTGTTTTGGAAATCTCATCTTTTATCATTTTAAGAAGGGTATTATATATATTAAATATATATTACATGAAATTATAATGTGCACTGAAAACGAGCAGAATACTTGTAATATTGCTAGAAATATCTGCTACTGTTCTCCTGCTTGAATTCCTTATTAAATTCGTTTACCATTTATGATTTTCTTTTTACAATTACATGAAAATGCTAGATTTCCATAAAAAACAATTATTTTCCTCTCATTCATATTGTACTTTGTTAAATATATTCGCATAAATTAATAAATTTGTTATATTTAATTTATTAGAGATACTATATTGACTATGTGAAAATATCTAACTTATATATTTAATCAATGAGATTATATATATATATATAAATTTTATTAAATTTATTAAATATAAATGAATATAATTACCATTTTATTATTATAAAATCTTTGCCTCATCTGTAAAATCGAAAAATTGTTAAAAACTGCAACATATATAATTTAGCCAGTTGGCTTAATTTTTATTTAAACAATATTCTTGAAACTATTATTTATTAATTCAATTTCAGATATATAAAAAAATGGATCATCAAATTACCTATAAACATATTTTAAAAAACATGCTATATACATTTGGAAATAGTCCAGAAGTTCCAACAGAAGAGGCGGTAAGTTTTTATCAATTTTTTAAAAATATTTTTAATAAAAAATTATATGTCATTCAAAAACCAAAGAAGATGAGTCTAGAAAACAAATAGTAGAAAATTTGCACATTTATATGATTTTAAATTTTATTAAAACTATTAAATATAAAGGAAAATTATTACCATTTTATTATTATAAAATCTTTGCCTCATCTGTAAATTCCCAAAATTGTTAAAAAAACTTGTTGTTATAATTATTATCTTTTTACTTTTAAAAGATATATTTTTTACACTAATATATATATATATATATATATATATATGGAATGGTGTTTTGACGGGTTGGTGTGCTTTGAATGTTGAGATTAACTCAAAGACTCCTTTTGGAGCCACTTTCAAGAGGGGTGGCTTACGAATTGACGATAGTGCTGGTTTGTTTTCGGGGTTGCAGTTTTGCTGGTCCCTAAAGTTGGTCGGTGGATGTCTCAGAGATTTGGATTTTCCTCTAAGATCTAGGACTGAATTGGATGGCTGTTGTGGTGTGGTATTCTGTTTGGATTGACTTTGAAAGAGTAGGGGATAATCTGACATTTTTTTTTAGAAATTTCTCCAGGCTATCATCTCCCCCAAGACTTAGGCACCTGAGGGGGAGGCCCTCAGGTGCCTAATTCTTGTAACCATATATCTTATTATTTTGCTCCAATTATTAAACGTTTTACTTTTAGCCCCTATTTGTTAGATTTTAGTGACTTAAATTGTCATCATTGCTGGGATATGTTTGAAGAAATGATTTAATATCCAAATGAATTTCTATTCCAATAGACAAAAATTTATTTTAAATTAAAATTAAATTTGTTCAATTTCTTATTTACTATAATTTTAACATAGTAATTATGATTGGAGAATGTTATTTTATATAAAATTATTAGCATTAGCATTTAGATAAGCATATTAAGGAAGCGTAATTCAAAAATAAAGTTTGGCTTAAGTCAAACAATTAGTAAAAATTTTTCTCATTACTTAAAATCTCATCTTGGGATTTAAGAAACACAAATCGTGTGTGTGTGGCCTAAGTGCCTGAAAATCAATAACCTCCCCAAATTTATTATATAAAATCAATACAACTTAATAAAAATAAAATAATTGTGTAAAAATTTTAAAAATTCGAAATTTTTCATTTTATTTGTGAATATATATTTCATATAGAATATTTGTTTATTTTTTGTGTTCGATTTTATTTACCAAAATTAGACGTGATTACTTCTTATAACCTGGCAAATATTTTTTTTAATTAGAGAAGAATTAATGTGAGAAATTAGAAGAAGCTCATGTAAATAAATTTTATATCTATTTATTTTTTAGTTTATATTTAGAAATAAGAATAAGTATTAATGTTTATTTTTCTTTTTTTTTAATAGATTGATATAACAGAAAAAATTGTTTTTAACCAAATGCATTTGTTATTGCATCGTCTTTACGAAACTGCTGAACATTTTGGATCTTCTGACATCTCACATCGGGAATTTCTTTTCCTTCTACGACATAATGAAATCAAATTGAATCGTCTTTTGAAATTTCTAGATGCCAAAGATCTACGTGATTCAATTTCAAAGTCCATTTCTCAGAATCCAGTTGTAGATGACAATGTTATAAGCGAAGGAAAAGAAGAAAAAGATATGAACGAAAGCGATGAAGAAATGGACAAAACAGAGAAAGAGTTTCTGAAATCAATGCGACCACGTCGACGTGTCTGCTACGAATACCTCTCTCAAATTATTCCCGAATGGTTCCCATCCTGGTATGTTCGAGAGCCGCCTTTCGATGCTATCAAACAAAGACGAATAGTTCGTTTAGACATGATGTCACAACGTCTCGATCAAAATCGATACATTACCTTCACAGAATGTCGACGAAGTAGTTTCCGTGAATCGGGCCAACAAGCTTTTCGCACTTGGCTTGGCGAACTTCAATATCCCTTCACTAGCGAGTTAGCATTTGAAATGCTTTTTTATTTCGCCAATGAGACTGTATCGGAGCTCGTGGATTTGGCACTGTTGTACGCATCAAATCTTGCTGAGGCCCGAGGACTACCAGTGGGCTCAAGCGAGTTAAGCCCCGGTTTACCGGATGAGCCACCGACACTCCTTACCGGGAATCTTATCAACACCGCCTTTGAATTGTTTTGGGTGTCACGACAACCAACTAAACGTATTCTTATTTTATGATTCATTTTTTTAAATTGTCTTTGTAATTTAAATTTTAATTGATTAAATATAATTTCTTTATTTGTTTCATTTCCTTTTTTCCTCTTTCGGTTCCTGTGACTAACCAATTTAATTTTAATATATGCATGCATACATACCTACTCATTATTAATTATAAGTATGTTTGGCTTTAAGGAGTATTTTACCTTTCCCCTCTTTACAAAAAATAATATAATATTAATAATAAAAAAAGACTATCTGTCCGTTTTGTATTTAATTTTTATTAGGTTTATTTTGTATACTGTGAACTGGTATATAACCGGAAAAAATAGAAATATATACAAACGGACGAATTATTTACTTTTTAAATTATTAAATAGAATAATCGTTCTTATGAGTAGCACAAACATTATTTTTTCAAAATTGAATGTAAAAAATAAAAATACTAGATTAATTTCTAAAACATGAAGGATTTAAAATTTTTAATTTTACCGCTATTGCTTCTTGGCGACGTTTTTTATATAGCTTCAGAAGATAGACAGTTTCCATCCAAGACCCATTCTATACCAAATTTAAAATAAAAAATATTCAAATAGTAAACATTATGAATCGATAGGTATAATAATAATTCTTTGAATCTTCCCTATATACAAACATATATTTCAAAACAAATAAACTGTTGTGTTAAATAAAATGTTTCTTAACTCAATTGGTAGTATAAAAACACCAAGTCTTCTTTAGATTAAAAAAAAATATTCAACTAAATTTAAAACCTGCAGGAGGCTACTGGTTCAAATCAGATAAGCTTTTTTCGTAAACAAACATCGAAATAAGCCGTGAATCAGAACCGACACCAGTGAAGCGAAATTGAGCGGTCATTTGACCGGTAGGACACATGAAGTGTCGCTAGGTTTAGTGTTAAATCTTTTTCGATATCTGAGGACATTTACACTCGGTCCATTATTTGGTATCCAATATAATTTAAATAAATTTTCTTGCTTTGGGCGGAAAGCGAACCTCTGTACTAAGGGAGAAGGTACTGTTTCAGCTTAAACAAGCTACCTTTAAACATAATAATTCTATAATTTTTCTATAATGAGAACAAATCTTTTCCTGAATTTTTCAAATATCTACATGAAAAAATAATATTATCCACAACAATTATCAAAATAATATATCACATAAATAAATATATTAAAATTATTTGGCAAAAGTAAGTTAAACAAAAATACAATTAAAAAATAATTATTTGAGAATTAATTTAAAAAATTACTCTAAGAATAAAACTTTAAATGGAAGGCATCCAATCACGTTCAAAGTATATTTTCGAATTCAAATGTTCTTTTAATAGACGCCTTTTGGATATCTTCTAACCTTAATTTAATAATTATAAATTTGATGAAAAATTGCTTTGAAAAATGAAATCAAATATAATTTATTAACCCGTGTTTGAATATTTTACATATATATGCACATATGTTATATAAATATGCATCGTAATTAAAATTAAAATTGGAAATGCAGTTGTCTTTTTATAGATCATTTTATGATCGATGTAAGACATATATTCCTACTTAAACAATACAAAAATTTTATTATACTTTCGTTTATTTATATTATATACTTAACAAATAATTGCTTAAATTTTAGAAGGGGTCATCTTGGATAGATTTTGGAATATCTATTGTCTTGTTTCCATGACTTCCATCCTATACACTCGTATATATATTACGTTCCAAGAGATTTTTTATAAGGTAAAAATTACTATGTTTAACTAATTTTTTTAATCATAAAAAAAAATACACAGATAAAATTGGTTACTTTTGATAAATTTTTCTTTTATCATAAATCAAAATTGTTATGATTCAGGCCAATCATTGATCATTATTTTCAATTATTCTCTTAAGTTATTTACAAGACAGAAGTGGGGAAATTTTTATAAATAAAATAATGAAAGGATTAATATACAATTTTTTATTCACATTCATTAACATTCATATACATTAAAAATATAATCAGACGTATATTGATATGATGAAGTTTAACAAATAATTATTTTCACTAATTTTATATTTTCTTAATAAAACTATATAATCGTGGAATGTATTTTTATATACACATATACGCCACGCCGCAACAAATTTTATTTATATTAATTTAAAAAACTTAACATTAAAATAAAATTTCCAAATTTGAAAATAGTTATAAAAGGAAGACCCATGAAACATAGCGAACTTCTGCATAGTTACAGTTTCAGTTATTATTCTGAAATTTAAAAAGATAACTTATTAACAGAGCCGGCTTCTGAATAGCAAACTTAAGAAGTAAACATACTGGAAATGTGTCGGAAAATCATGGTAGTGCAACAAGGTTAAATGTAGAAACTCTTAGGAAACACTTCAAAAAAGAATTTGATAAAATTTCGAGGCTATATATAAGATCTCAATATCCCTCTTTAGGCGAAATCCCAGACCGGCTCTGTTTATTAAAGAAATTTAAATAATTTTGGACCCTTTTTTTTATTTTATTCATTTAATATTATAATTGATTAAAAAAATATAATGTTATGAAAAGTTTTGAATATCAAGTGAAAGAAGCTTTATATTTAATTTATTAATATATTGTGAAAATTTTTCTTTCTAATTGAATGAATTTATAAACTTTAAAAAATATTTCAGTTTAACCATTGACATACAAAACAATTGCTTAATCCCAGAGGCGAACTGGACGGCGCATTCAAAATTCTTGATATTTCCTCAATTCATAATAAAAAGGAAAATTAAATTATTAATAACTACTATTGTTATCTTTTTTTTTTATTAAGGCCCTTAATTTAATAAGTAATTAATAAAAGAATTCTTAAAATGAAAATCACTATGTATAGTGAGAAAGTTATCAAATTAATTTAGTTTAACAAAATAGGGTCCTTACAAATTTTTCCGCCCACTAGTAAGCTAATCCGTCACTGCTTTATCTCATTTGTATAATGTTGCTGAAAAAAAAGAATTTTATAAGGAAACCCCAAATGAATTTCAAATGGGATTTTTTTTTATTTGTGTTCATTTAGTAAGTATTTGAATTTAAGACAAAACCGATAGGCATGCATAGGATATGCATTATTTTATAAAAGAAAAAATTTCTTTTTCCGCATAATTTAACCATTTTAAAAAAAATTTTCATGCATATCAGAAGTTTTTTTATTGTAGTATTGGAGAATTCAGCCAATTGTGCAAAAAATAATCCTTACTGTCCTTTTTCTTTATATTTGATGATAATGCTTAATTAAGCCTGCGGAATTGATAATAATCAACTGATTAAAATTTGAACTTTTTTCTGCTCTGACATTGCAATAAAAAAAACTTCTTCCTTTTGAAAAATTCATGGAAAAATTTGAAAAATAAATCAATATTTGTTAAATTTGATTCCACCAAGTAAAAACACCATAACTACTTGAAGTTAATTGTTTATGAAGAAATATATTATTATTACATTATATATAAATTATTAATGGTATTTTAAGTATTTTATTAATAAAAATTTGTAAATAAAATTATCTTCTGTACCTTATGACCAAATTTTATTTATGATAATTGAATTTTACAAAGATTTCTATGCCTTAATAATTTGGGCGGTTTTTGATTCTTTTATTAAGGAACCTTAAACTTTTCGATTTTTAAATCCTTATAACTATGTTTTCAGACATGGATCTTCCCCGATTTTTTTTTTTATTTAAAAACTAATTTTAATCATAGTTGTAAAAATTATTTTATTATATATATATATCCAATTTTATTATATATATATCCAAATTTTTATTTAATTCAATTGATGAATCATTTTATACCAATATGCTTCATAGATCACTTCTGATCAGAGATAAAGAAGATACTTAGAGGCGTAGAAAGCATGGGAGCGATAGTATCGTCTCGACACTGTGGTTTCTACATCTTTGGGTTGGTCCAAAATTGAACAAACATTATATTTAACAAATATCTAGTTTTTTTTTTGACCGAGAGGAGACGGGGGTGGGTTCACTCCCACAATCGAAAAGAGAGGTGAGTCTGAAGATGCATACATAATCTTTTTTTTAAGTCTTTTTTTTCTGAGGCCATTTAGACTCCGTCCTTATTTAATTAAATAAATTGATAGCCAATGCAATTTAAATAAATTTTTGTCACTCAGGACGGGAAGCGAACCACTGGTACGTGAAGCAAGGCTTTACCTCTGCACCAAGGGACATGACCTCATACATAATCTTAAGATATTCATGACTATGTATTCTAAAGTGATATATAATTGTATTATGAAATATAAGAGAAACTCAACTCTCCCCAACA
>JAAAKE020124082.1:0-15086 GCA_010014785.2 Anisolabis maritima
TAAGGAATCTTGATGTGAATCGTTTCAATCGTGGTCAACGTGTGTCTCTAGAACATTCCACGCCGCTGTCTCCTCCTCGCCTTCGTTCCTCTTCTCTCCGCTAGGAGCATCCTCCTCTGACGTCTTCCCACATATATATATTTGTTTTTGTTTTTTTCTTTATATTTATTGTATTATATATATATAACTTTTATTCATTTTCGAGGGTGATCTGAAAAGTTTCCGACCTAACAAAGATACAAGACATTTTTTCTTCAAATTTATTTTTATTTTTATACATAGTCTCCTTTTAAGTCTACATAAGATGCTCCTATCTCTTTAACCCGTCCAAATAGTCTTTCTCTGCAAAATAATTGTTTACGAAGGTGATGGGTCGGAAACTTTTCAGCCCACCCTTGTATAAAGGGACGTAAAAATTTTGCAGATATAAATACAGTATATATATAGGACAAGAATTTTACTGTGTAAATATTTTCTATTTTTGTTGTTTTACATTATTTATATCTGCGATATTTCTTACGTCCCTTTATAAAATGAATAAAAGGTATCAGTAATTATACAGTACTAGGCAAAAAGATTTTGTTTTTCAAGCTTCTCTTAAGATGAAGATATCCGAACGATCTAAAATTTTAATTATTAAGAAACCATTAATAACATTCCTAACATTCTATTTCCAGATAATTAAAAGAAAGACGACAATTTTAAAAATATTGTCTTTTGCACTTTTTTGGATTATTTGATTTCTATATTTTATATTTATATATACCTTCACTCTAAAAAGTTTTTTATTCTGTGTTTCACTTATTATTTTTTTAAAAAGACATAAATCACCAACCTTGAAATATTGGCAAGTTCGGCTATCTTTCTTCCTAACTATTTACGAACGAGTTTCCAAGTATCCTTGGTAAAAATGATAAAATAATTAGTAAAACACATTGTAAAAGATAGTATTATTGAATTATCATATTTTCCTTTGTTATATGAAACTGGACTTTTTCTGAAATGTTATTAATACTTTGGAACTGTTGCTCTTCTTTCCGGCCAGGCATCTTATCAGATATCTTAAACTCAAGATATGTTAGAAAAACAAAATGTATTACTGAGATATTTTCATTTTGGTTAAATATTGCTCTAAAATTTCTTTCTTTTCATTCTTGACCTTTCAATCATAGGCCATGCTTATTTTTTCATCAGGGTACTGATTTTCAAGAAGTAGATGGTAGATACTGGTTCAGGGTTAGTCAATCTTTTTATATTTACCGTCCACTTTTGTATCTTTGTTTTTAAATAAATTTTCTTGCCTCCTACCGGCTCCAAGGTAACTTAATTTAGCACAACTGCAAAGTAATTTTTTTTTTTAGTTGAAATTTAGTAAAAAATATGTAGATAAATTGATTTTACATCGAAAAAACCCCTACCGCCCACCATGAAAGCTTGAATCGCCGACTAGTGAGGAATAGGAACCAGGTTGACCACACCGGAACTAGATAACTAACAATATCTACATTTTTATAAATTATTAATTAACCTTTGCCTAGTTATAAATAAATATATGAAAAAAAATATATAATTATATATTAGGGTGGCCTTTATTTATTTTTTTCAAAACACGCTAAATTTTTTCATCTATATGAAAGAAAGTTAACTTCGAAATTTCATGACGATCAGACCATACCATCAGTACACTGATGTCAAAGTTCAGCTATTTTTGAAAATTTTTTGTGTTCGTAGTCGTATTTGCTGCTGCCAAACTTGCACCTAGGATAAAAATTCATTACATCTTTTTTGTATAAATTTATTCTTTTATAATTTTGGTCCTAGTTAAATTTTTGCAATCCTTTTAGGAGTTATGACAAAAACATGCGTCACTTTACAGACTGTGAACCCGAGCACCGACACACTTTAACTGTCTTGTTTGTGAGACTTGCATCTTATTTTTTATTTTGAGAAATAGTATAATAAATAATTTTAGTTATCCTGGTCATTTAAAATGGCCTCTATATGCAATCTAACTTTATATATATATATATCATTTTTTGAAAAGATGAAGAAGTATTTGAAGATTTTTTTAAAGTCTTTCGGCATCTGAGGCCATTTAGACTCCGTCCTTATTAATTAATTGGTAGCCAATATAATTTAAATAAATTTTTGTCGCCCAGGACGGGAAGTGAACCACTGACCTTTGGTACGTGAAGCTAAACCTCTTCCTCGACACCAAGGGACAGGGCTTGAAGGTAGTTATATTTGATTTTTAAATCAAGTTATAAGAATACAATATTAAGATTAATTGTCGAAAGACTTGCTTTGTTGGTAGAAGGGTATACTTTTCTATATTCCTTATCTACCTGTTGCAATCAGCTTTTTCTATGTCTGGCCTTCATATCCATTTATTTAAGAGATTTGCAAAGAAATAACAAGTTAAAATAAAAAGTAAATAAATTCAACTAGAATTTGAGACTACCCTACATTCTTTCATCTTTTCGACTAATAATATATATACCAGGTATATACATATAAAGTTAGACTACAGATTTAAATGACCAGATCAACTAAAAATTATTTATTATACTATTTCTTATAATAAAAAACAAGATGCAAGTCTCACAAATAAGGAAGTTAAAGTTTGTCGATCCTTAGGTTCAAAGACTGTAACCTGAAGCATATTATTCTTGTTTTACTAACATAACTCCTTTTTCTGGAAAAATTTAACTAGGACCAAAATTATAGAGTATAGAGTTATTAAATTTGCTCTAAAAAAAATATATTGAATTTTTATTTATCCTAGGTGCAAGTGTTTTGCAGCAAATACCCTTTTTATGAAAAATTTTCAAAAATAGCTCAACTATGACCATAATGCACCTTCACTTAACATGGTCCATTCGTCGAGGTTTGGTTTCTTTCATGAAATGGAAAAAATTAAGCGGGTACGTATTTTGAAAAAAAAAAAAATCGCCAAAAAGGACCATCCAAATAAATAATTATATTATAACGAAAATTTCAATTAAATTCAAACTAATGATTCTTTTGTTAATATTTTCATTTCATTTGCAGTCAGAAGCATAGATAGTAATTTGGGGAGAGGAGCCCGATAGATCTTTTTTTCGGCATTCTTGAAACTTTTTTATATGAAATTTTTTCAACTATTTTCCTTGTAATTTCTATTTGATAGTATTATTTTCACTTTTCTTTCTAAACTAATTTCCGTCCAGTTTCTATCATAAACCCTAGTATTTACTATGCCAGTGACTATGCAAAGAGCTCAGGGACTCAAGTCTCCTTCAAATGGTATTAATTTTAAGCATTTTATTTTTATTATATTGCACAAATCTATAGTCAATTTACTTAAAAAAAATTAAATATTTTAGAACTTTCTCTATCAGATCATTCGCAGATTTTTGTGCACATAGATATACATTTGGCATTAATTCTTGAGAGAGCCAACATCCACTTGTCCAGTTTCAAATTGAATTGTAGGATGGACTGTTTGTGACGGCCCGAAATATTTGCCATACAATTGAAATGAACTGAGAAAACTGCCATTTCTATTCTCCTATTTCCTTTTTAGCACTTCCACTTGTATATTGAAAAAAGACGACCGGCTGTATGATTTAAATAGTTGTTTCTGGATGATTGGCAACCAGGTTGGAATGGCGAGAGAAAAACGAAAGCTTGGTTTCCTTCTCAATTCTTTATTGCTCTTAACACCTGGCGACATTTCAGTCGGGTCTGACTTTCATCAGGACACAAGAGATGTTTATCACTTACTCATCTCTCAGGAGATCCCTGAGGTATCACATGTGCTCGTCCCAATAATAGACTTTGCAAGTCAATGAGATCGGTATTGTTTGGAGCAATAAAGAATTGTGAGAGAAACTCAACGTTTGTTTTCTTTTTTCTTTCGCCTTTATTTCATTCTGGCAACAACTACTCCCTTATATATATATTGTTAATAATAATAATTTGTCCACTTGTAGCCAATAATAAACGCGGTTTCCCGCAACGAAAAAATTGCTGGCATGACCTCATGACCTTTTTAATCTAATCTGACCTCTATTAATTTTATTTTTATTAAAAAAAAAGCGAATATTTGGAACTCTCCATCATGAGAATTTTTTACTCGCCTTGTGTTCCCTGATTGATTCTTAATCAAGAGTCGGGAGACTGAGGATGCGAGATAATTTTTTTTATTAAAGAACAATTAAAAACGACTTTTATAAAGGAGCTGTCCTTGTCAGTGAATGAGCGAGCCTTCATCGTTCAATAAGCACAATTCAAAAATAAAATTCATTTTTTTTTTAGTTCACTTCCAATTCAAGGGCAAGGTCAATTATGTGTAAGGCATTATGTAAATTTTCTTTAATAAATAAGATCACATCTATTAATTTATAATATAAAATATCATTCATCTTCTCTTATGATTTTTACTTTTTTAAAATTTCTTTTTAAGGCGGAAACGTTAAAACTTAAACAAGGTGACCTCTTAAAGCAGGTTAAAATGACAAAACCAGTTTTTATTTATTTTATAAATTAATATAGAAATATAATAAATTTTTAAAAAATTCCGACCTTAATGATTTTTTATTTTAACTTATAAATAGGTTTAAAAATAGAAAATATTAATTGATTTTTTTCTAACGTAAAGGAAATGAGATATCAAGTCGTTTCATATTACAAAAATATTCAATTTATAATATATACTTGCTTCTTTTGCTGATCATATTTCTTTCATAGATAAGATACACCATTAATTGCTTAAATTGGTAGCTTTACTTTCATATTCAAGAACATAAAAAGATTGGGGAAGCTTAAGCCCTCAATTGATTTTTTTAATCCTTTAATTTGTTGGTAATAGATAAATTTTTAAATTGAGTTTAGTGTCTCATTGTTAAAAATAGTTGTGTGAGAGTGTGTACGGATCATATGTGTCCAGAAACCTACTTCCACTAAGCCTTTATATGTCATTATTGGAGGTTTTGATGGTTAGAATGACGTATTCAAAACAGAATGTACACAGAAAATTTTTCTGGGAAGTAATCCCGGGGGGGATACGTTCCTATTCAAAAGGCAATAATGAGCCAAGGATATCGTAGAACAGTGAAGGTGGAGCATCTTCAAGGTTCTCAAAACAGATGTATTTATTTCGTTTTTCTAACCGATGACCGTCATTTGGCAGGACATTGGCATTAACTAGAACTCAATTTTTTTTTTATTCCAAACAATCTTTTGTCAAAGCTGGTTTTTACTCGAAATTTCATTTGAACTTTTTTTTTTTAGCAATTTAGCTTTATCTGGAATAATTTTTGAAGATAATGGAACAACTAAAGAATAGCTCGCCCCCGCACTTTTGTTTACAGTTCATATATATATACAACTAGACGTAGGTAACTTTTGAGTATGCAAAACCTTCATCCTTCTTCTGTTTCTGAATATTTAGGACCCCGTCGCATCCTCACTTAATCAACTAATTTGAACATGATAGCTCAGAAGAAGAGGCTGCGCCTTCCCCCTCCCCTCCACCTATCGCGCCAAAGTCAGAGGGTTATGTTTTGACTCTAGCATCAACAGGACCGATCGACTCCCTATCTTTTAAAGAGTCCAATTTCGAAAAAAAAAATGAACTGGTAATAAAAAAATAATAAAAAAAAAATGGTATAATTTTCTTTATTGATTATACCTATTCATTAATAATATTATAATAATTATTGTTCACTTCAAACAAATTTACGGATCAATTTTGGCAGCTGCTTATCAAAAGTGACTCAAGGCCACCATCCCTCCTACTTTGTTTATAAAAACAGATCTTAAAGTGTGTAACAATGAGAAAAGAAGGCGAATATAACCGAAACGTCCTTGAAAATGATTTTTCCTTAATATTGATAAAAAGTTTTTATTTTTATATTTTTTTATTTTCAGAGTTGAAATCCTTGTGCTTGGTGGTGATCCTGATGGGCCTACGACAAAGTCAACGACGAAGGCCAATGCAAAGGGTCGGTTGCGTTTGCGCTGTGAGTTGGACTCACGACTCACCAAGCACTCACGAAGCGCTTAGTCTGAATTTTACACTCCACCTTCTAAGTTCTCTTGACTTGACTTGACGTGGGTTTCGCCTCTCAATATCTCCTCCTTATCAAATTGACTGGCCTAATCAGCATGTGCTTATCAGTTGAGGATCAATATTCGCCCAGCGGCATCTCACATCATCAGATCAGTCTCTTTTCGGTCACCCGATCCTAACATCATCATCATCCATCCATCGACGAGAGATTAAATGGAATGGTAAGCAACTTCTCATTTCTTATCTCTCTCTCTCTCTTTCTCTTTTGCTTTTATTTGCATGACATGAGAATTATTTATTTAGATTTATTTCATCTTATTTCAAAATATTTTGTGACTATATTATTTGATTTCTATCAATATAAACAAAGTGTAAGGCAAGGATTGATGAGAAATTATTTAATATCAAATAGAAAGTGAGATATTCCCTTCATTTGCTTTATAAAACTTTTTTATTTATAAAAATAAACAAGCAATTTCATTAATAGAATATTTATTATTTAAACTGCCTAAGTGTTTGAATTATTATTTCAAAATAAGTTTTTATTAATTATCAAAACTCCTGCAAACCAGAGATTTTACCTAAAGAGAGATCTTGCTTAGGGTCCCTCTTGCGGTGGACTCTGACTTTTTATTTAGACGCTCTCAGAATTCTCCAAAATCGCTTTCGTGTTTTTTTTTTAAATTAACAAAATGAAAAAAGAACCCTTGTTTTAATAAATAAAATAAGAAACTCGACCCGGATAATCATAGACAAAATTATCGGAAAAACCAGGAAAAATAAAAAAAAATTTTTTTTAATGAGTCTACACTTTTATTGAAACATATGTAATAAAATAATATGCATTTTTATAGATATGTAAAAAATTAAAAGTTTTAAAATTAGCCAGATTCGTTTCCCCAAACTTTTCTTCAGAGCTGTGGCTCGAGTTTCTACTGTATTTATTAAAAGTAATTGAAGTGAATATTATTTTTCTTTTGATTCTTCTTTCATTATAATTTCTTCTCATTTTAATAATCGAAGATTTATTTTGTTATGTTTTATCATTCATATTTTTTTTTAATTTAATGAATAATCATCTCACCAGTTCAATTCTTAGAACATCTTTTCCTTTAGTAACAGTGAATTTATTTATTGTTAAGGAATCATTATCGTTTTTTTTTATTAAAACCACTTTCCTTATTGTCAAAAAAGCTATAATTTATTAAGTCTTGATAAAGAAACTTGTTTTATTTAATTTATTATTTAATAAATGTAAGTAAATTTCTAATTCCTTTTTAAAAAAAATATATATCTTAAGTATTAAACGAGTGTGTAAAACGAAATATGTAATCTTTATTGTTTGTAAAGTAAAGCCAAAAATGTATTTTATAATTGCAAGAATATTTTAATATATTGCGAGTGTGATTATCACATCAAATTTTTTATTTAATTATTGGAATGCAAAATGAATTAAATTAAAAGAATTCTTCGTTATATGTTTATTTATTAAGATTCTTAGGGTTTCCCCAAGATAAGGAGAATTTTTGATAATCAGGTCCTACTAACCTTTTGTGCACGTGAGGCAATCATTAGAAACAGTGCTCAGTATAATATATTAATACAAATAGGATGATATATATGTAATGAGGTGCAGGTCCCTTAAACACACTTGGCAAAAATGTATCAATAATTCTTTCTTTTTCTTTCTTTAGTACATATATACAGTGTATGTAGACAGAAATTCATGATTGAGAGAGGGGGAGGTTTGAATATTACGAAATCACGCTCTCCCCTCCTCCTCTCCTTAGATATGAAATTCACTCATGAAATAAATAGAAGTATTTGGGTCCCGGACGATCGATCCGCCTCTTGCCTAACAATATTTAGTCTTTAGGTTCACTGGGAATTCTACCTCCCCACAGAGTCAATGGATATGCAGTGCATATAATAAGATTTAAAAAAAATTATACTATCTTTAAACATATTTTTTCACATATATACCATTTCTTAAAAATATCAATATTTTTGGTTTGTCAGGATTCGAATTATCGAGTTTCTAACGTAGGCCTTTAGGATGTTTCGATTTTTTTAAATGAAAAAAGACAAGTTTTTTCTTTTTATTCTTTAGGATCTAATAGACTTCAATTCTCACTGAATTTAATAATATTCAACAACAGTTAAACACTTAACACTTTTAGTTTTCATAACAAAATCAGTCTCTTTATATTTTAGAATTAGAAGATTTTTCGAGATCTATTCGATTCATATGAATATATTACAAACAAATAATTGTAAGTCTCGAATCAGGCTATTTTATTTATATTTGTCTTGTGATTGCTTTTTGGTTTTTGAAAATAGTATCAAAATTTATTAGCTTTCCCAAAAAAAGAAAGCAAAAAGTGAATCTCCACCCTCCGCCCAAAGGTCAAATGTAAATAAAATCTAAAATCATTTGTTAATTACTTATCCCCTTGGGGAGCTTCATTTTGAATTTCATTAAGATCCTCTAAAAAACAAATGATTATAATACCTTGGAGGGCGGCGGGTGGGGTGTGTAGGTTAGTTGCAACCCCGAGGATGTTGGATCCTCCACTGCTTGTTTAAGAACGCAATCTTTCTTGATTCTCCACTGACCTATAACCTCTTTGTTTTTTACGAGTCAAAAGAGAAGCCTAAACTAAGCTTTTACCTCCATCTGCCCCATTAGTCTTATAAATGGAAAGCCTACACAATGAGTAGTAAGTTATCGTATGCATAAATTCCTTCGTTTTTGTTTCCTGAAAGGTAGGCAACCCAAATGCCCATATGGCGGACCACGCATTTGTAAAATCTCCTTATAAATTAACAACAAAGGATATCGTGGTCCATTCTAGACAACGCTTTCACAACGTCAGCATCACGTAACGCCACATCACAATATTCTTCAATGTATTTAAATGGGCTTATTCACACTATCCAAAACTCGATCGTCATATAAAGGATCGGCACCATGAGGTCAAATCGGAAATTTTTGGAAGAGAATACTTGGTTAATGGAGATCACATAGTGTGAATATGGAACCGGAACATCACCGACACATTTGCTTGCCATTTGCACATTTTAATTTTATTCTTGGGCCATTTCATGAGAAATTTCCCGTTTAAATGATATAGACATTTTTTTTTGTGGTAGGGAGTGTCCAGGCACAAAAAGATAATAAACTAACATGCTGGGGGCTCACCTGCAGAATTTTTTTTGTGTCCCCTTGAAAAATAAATAACAAGAAGATAAATAAAATAAATATTTGTTCAGGCATCCAAAGGGGGCCCTCTTGCCGAGGAGGCAGCCCGCGCGACGGGCCACTTATAAACATCAAGTAAACATCTAACAGGCTAATGGAGAAATATTTCCGTGACATTGCCGGTTTCCGCAAGATTAGTATAAATGGATGGGAAATTTTGACGTGACAGTGGCGTTGCTTAAATATGAATTGAGCTTTAATCAAAAAATCCATCCGTGTGGAACGGATTACCGTAACCGTTAACCAAGGAACCACTATATATATATTTTAGCATATACCACTTTCTCAAAAATCATCTTTAATTCAAAAAAATTCTCGATATTAGATAAAAATGAAAGATTTTCTTCTCTCTCTTGTGGCATTATGACATGAATGACATGGGAGCAGACTTCGCAAATTTATTATTCTCTTTGATCAATTTTTAAATGATTTAAATAAATAAAACGTCACTAGTTGGAATTTTATTTTTTAAATTTGATTATTATTATAATTTAAAGATTTCAAATGTTATATAACATCATTAATATTTATTACATATTTTTTTTATCCCCACCTACGATTTGTATTTTTTTTTTCAACTGTTTAATTGAATAATATTTTATTTTTTTGATAAAATAACCTCCCCCGCCCCCACTCATAGAATATGTTTCTGCACCTGTATTAGACAAAGAATAATGAGAAATAAAATATCCAAAAAATCATGGAATTGAAAATTGAGAAGTTTATTTTTCTATACTTCATTACATTTTGTTCAAATTCAGAAAAATTTCACTTTCAGGGTTTATCAATATTTTTTATTTTTTTTGGATTTACTTTCTCTATCCCAAAATAGTTACTACAAATTATTGGAAGTATGTGGTGAGATAAATTATTTTTTTTATATAGTTGGTAGTTTATGTGTAAATCTAAGCACACGTACACTAAAAGGTCACTTAGCTATTGCTTTGCTATTTTGAGATGAAATTATCTATCGTCGTTAGTAATTTAACCGATATATATTGCATAATGACTAGAAATATTTTTAAAAATACATCAGCACGTGGAAAAAAGTGTGGAGAATTTAATAATAATCAACGTAAGCATTGCATTATATATTTATTATAAAATGAAAGAGACGAAAAATTTAACCTCGGTGCGATAAATACCGCCTCTTATAAGTTTTGTTGCTCCCTCTCAACAATTTCTAAATTTGGATACTAGCTAGGGATCAATAAAATAAAATTTTGTCATATTTTGTTCAGCAATTCCTTGTTTCTTTATTTAATTTCACACAGAACGAAATATAGCAACTAATTTCTAGGAGTGAAGATCTTTTTTCTTTGAAATTATATTATTTTCATCTATAATCAATTTAACAGACTTGTTGGTTAATAATCACCTAATAAAATTGAATCAACATTTCATTATTAAATTAATTACATCTCTTTTATCTCAAAAATGCCCGTTGGGGCAGACCAACTTGTTCCTAATGTTTTTTTCCTAAACGAACGAATATTGGAATGGTGTATTTTACAAATGACCCCTGACTCTTAACTCAGAGACTGAGGTCTCGCTTTATGATCCTTAGTCAGTAGTTCTATTCCCATCCTAAACGACAAAATTTATTTTAAATTAAATTGGCTTCCAATTAATTTGAATAAATATGGACTGATATCCAGTATCATTAATTCATTAATAATTGTATCGTATATGTCTAAATGGCGGCTTTCGATGCTGAAAAACAAAAAAAAAATATTTTGCAAATGGAAATGAGCAGGATATACTAATTTAACCTGAAATAGCAGACCAAGTCCCTTGGTGAAGAGGTAGAGGTCCTACCTTACATACCAAAGGTCAGTAGTTCGCTTCCCGTCCTGAGCGACAAAAATTTATTTATATTGGCTACCAATTAATTTGAATAAATATGGACAGAGACTAAATGGCCACATATTTAAAAATAAAAAATAGCAGCAACCTACACAAAATTTATTTTATTTACGCCATTTCTTGCTTCTTTTGCACACTGATGCCCCGACTGGAAAGTCACTGGGTCCGCTAGCAAAAATACACTCTCAAAATCTGTTAAATAAACTATGACTTGTAAGTCCGATTCAAGAAATATATTGAATCATAATCAATCAAATTCGGATGAACTTTAAAATATATTCTCATGTATTTGATAAATTAAAGTGATTACAATGAAAGAATACTTACGCCGCCGGGTGATTGTATTATTTTGGTTGCCCTTCTCCATCCAAAGGAACAATTACATATAATTTAATCCCATAACCGTCATCGCTTTCATAAATTTCTTTATCTTAATATTTAACTTTTATTTTCATCTTACCCATTTAGTTTTTTGGCCTTGAATTATTACAAATTTATTTTTTAATTGTATCTTCTCTGACCACTGCAGGTGGTGGCTTTTTCCGGAGTAATTTTTTTGAACTCTATTTCCTAGTTATTTGCGACATAAGGAAAAAGGAAGACGGAATTTTAACCTTGAAAGGATAAATTTGAAAAAAAAATTTTTTTTTTAAATTAAAAAATAGGTCAAAGTGATCAGGTTATTAGAAAAAAATTGAACTTGATTAAAAAGAATTTTTAAATTTTATAAATCATTAGCTCTTCGAAACCATGAGGGAGGGTTTTAATTATTCATGACCATCATCTTTTAATATGCTTTTTTTTTTAAGAGCAATGCACTTTCAATGCCTTTAATCCCATATAGTCTCTAAAAGAAATTAAAACAAATAATGACTCAAAATTTTTGAATAAATAAATAATACTATTGAAAAAATATGACCACGAAATAATTATCTAGTCCTTCATTTTCTTATCGTTAAAGATAAAATTGAAACGAATTATGTATTTCATAAGCATGAATATCTTGTTAAAACAGGTAGCAGCTTTCAAATAACCCTTTTCGAAATACAGCCAAAAAAATATCCTAGATGATTGCGTGGATTGAACAAACGCGACCAGTGGTTTTCCACTTTCGAGGTAATTACGGTCATTTAGAGCCCTGTCCCGGCGGGAATTGTTTGGCCCATATCCGTCCCTGTCCGTTTTTTTTTTCGCGCTCGCTATTAACCCCCGGCAAGCCCAATTTTTAATAACGCACTTTTTAATTTGTTACACTAATATGAATATTTCTCGCAAAGAAAAAGTGCGCCCAGACAATTTTGGGGCGGATAAGAGTTAATAAATCGTCTAAAAAATAATTGATATATGAATTTAAATCCAAATCAAAATCGTTATACCAGATTTTGAGAAAATCGAAAAAACTAAAAAAAAAAAAGTACTTCAGAACTCGTTGGCCAGTTTTATTCAAAACCCTCGCAACACACGTGTTTCACGTGTTATGGGTTCTTAGCTTAAACATAAATTTGACCTTCGAACGTTTTTTTCGTTTTTGAGGTATTCTGTGTACAGACACACATCATTTTACTTAAAATTGAATTTTTTTTTAGTCTCAGGGGATCTCACAACTTGAAATTTCTGTCGAAAAGCCAAATTTTTTGCGATCTCAATATTTTCCATGGAAAAGAGAAAGTAAAATGTTAATATACAAAAATAGACAGTATTCGTCACTGTACACCCTAGATGGTTTCAAATGAATTTTTAAATTTTAAATAATTAAATATTTATTTGAAACCAGTGCACAGTGTACAGTGACGAATACTGTCTTTTTTTTGTATATATGTATACTTTCTCTTACCTCTACATGGAATATATAGTGAGAAACTATTGTTATCGCACAAAAGTCGATATAGAGATTTCAATGGAATTACACTTTTTTAGGATCCCTGAGTCTAAAAAAAACTAGGTCTTGCAAAATGGTCTGTCTCTTTGTCTGTTTGTGAACAAGGTTCAAAAACAAAAAACGACATTTAAGCTAGGTACCCTCGAAGCTTTTGAATAAAATAAATTTAATTTTAATTTTTAATACAAATAAAAAGAACATTTGAAAAATTTAAAAATCGGAACTGAACCGAAATCCTAAAACCGAAAAAACCGTTATTTTTACCGGAACCGAACCGATTCTTTTGTTTGTAATTGAAGGAAAATTAAAACGAAAAAAAAAAGAACGGCTCGAAGCCCTTTTCAAAACGTCCCGTAGACCCCGCGTCCGTAACAGGGCTTGACGCTCACCCTTACACCAAAGGGAGGTGCTTAAGTTATTAACTCTTTTTCACTCATTAGCAAGATTTTTTTCCATATATTCAATGATTAACATAAGAAGTCAAATGAGAGAAAAATTTTTAAGGCTTAAATGATTAAGAAGTTTTGCTTTAAATGATACGTATTTTTCTAATTTTAGTCATGTTTAATGATAATTAGAAAAGAGACAGGAATTGGGGTTATAAGTTGAAGGCAACTATTGAACAAATTTTAGATCTCTAAGATTGACAGGTCTCGAGCAAAGGCCATGTTCTTTTTTAAATCCACCATTCTCAATCGATTAGAAACAAAATAACTTCATACTCGTTTTTTAATTTTTAATTTTTCCTAAAATGCAGGGTCTCCTCCAACTTCCATATATTTCTGCCCGCTCCGGGCCCCATTAAAAATATAAATATTATCTTAATTTGTTCTATTAGTGTAGGGTCATCGCGGGGCAAGTCTAGATTGCCTCTTCCTAAGAACTACATGCCATTATATATAAATGGCTCTATCTCGGCCAGTGATAGTTTTATTAATTTATTTTTCCTTTTTTCATATGTGAAAACATGGTTTGTTTTTCCATTTATTTTTTCCTTGCCTTTTTCCGTAATTCGTGTTAATTTTAGAGCAGATGAAAGAACTGGCCGTCCCTCAGCCTAGGGGAAAGTCTGGAGAGTTCTTAGTTGTGGTAACTCGAGGTTGCCATCTACTAACCAGAACGTCTGAGGCGTACAAAGCTCTATTGATTTTTATTTAAGGATCTTAAATTTCTTTTAGGATCCACTTTTTGCAAAATTTGAATCTATAAACTTTTTTTCTCTTTCAAGATTCACTCGATTTATTTTGGTTATTCTCTCATTTGACTGTGTCCCTGAAATGCCTAATATGCAAACTGAGTCATCACTCCTTCAAAATAATTATTATTCAATAAGTTAAAAAAAAAAGTACTAACTGATGCGTTTCGAATAAAATTCATGTTCTCAAAATTAGATCTATTAGATGTGGAATAAAAACAAATGTGAAAATATAATTCGTTCTACAAAACCTTTACGGTTAAAAAAAATTCTCGCATCTTAAGTCTCATAGCGCCTCGAAAGAGACTTTTTTTATTATTACTACTACTACATAATTAATGGAAATGGAAAGACTGTGAATTTTAATGTAGAGATGGTGTCAGTACAAAAATTTATTTATGATAAATTATATTTATTTATATTTTAGGGATTGCAGATCTATTTTTTTAATATTTTGATAATAACTGCATATCTTCATCAGCGTTTGTTCTGATCCTGGAAAATTTTTTTAAGGAATCTTTTTCTTAAATCATTCTTATAAAAGAGATTTTAATTAAAGTTTTATAAGCAAGAGATGCCTTAAAGGATCAGACCAAAGATTGATGAAGATATACAGTTGAGTTTCTATCAAAACCTTGAAAATAGGTCTGTTTAAATAGAAATAAATATACTAGGAGAAATAGTGGCTGTGATGAATATTTAATGTAAAAATGAAAGGCATGGTCAGCCAAAAATAAAAACTCAGGATGCAATTACATTCTTACAGTTCTTTTATTTGAGAGCCATTGATTGAATAATTTCTTTCTTCTGGTTAATTGAACATAAATTA
>JAAAKE020124093.1:0-15086 GCA_010014785.2 Anisolabis maritima
AAGAAGGAATAGGTTTTTTTTATATATATATTTTAGATTTTATTTATTTATAAAATATATTCCAATATTATGGCCTATGGTTAGAGGCATATAAATAAATAAATAAATAATAATAATAATAATAAAAAGAAGGCATTTTCCCCTCTGCTTAAATTTATAATTTCTATAGCAACTTAATCTCTATTCCTCAATATTTAATAATTAATTTCTAATTTTTATTTATTTAGTGAATGGTCAGACAAGTCGTTTATATAAAATAGTATTAGTGATTTTCATCTGAAAGAAAATTGATTTGTTCGATATATTTAGTTTATAAATGCAATATTTTTGTTGGGTTCGTAAATCAAACATCTTTAATTAAAACAGACATTTTAACCCTTTCCATAATATGACAGACAAATTTTATTTTTTTTTTTCTTTCAATATGAAACATCAACATATCAAGATATTTTTTTTCTATTCATTTTTAAAAATATACAGTCAGAAAGTTATTTATATAGATAAATATGTATAAGATAAAGAATTGTGAGAATTCAAAAATTCGATTCTCAGATTTCAAAGGAAATATTCATTTGGAAGTTCCATGAGTCTAAAAATAAAAAATGTCTGTCGCTGCGCTGTTTCCCCCACCCCACTTTCTCTTTCTGTCTGCATGTGTTTTGCGTCCGTGACCTGGGTTAGGAAAAAAAATATTTGCATTATCAACTAATTTAATAATGAAGTGGTTATTAATTTTTCTTGGAAATAGAATTATCTAGTAATACTATTTTTTTTTTATCTAGAAAAAGAAGGAGTAGCGCGCGAATGAAGAACAATTCCCCCAACTCAGAATATACCCAACTTCTAAAAAATATAGACTTGAAATAAAAAATTGTCTTAAAAAATTGCTATTAATTTGACATTCCTGCTCCAGAGAAAATCCTGGTGGGATCATGTAGCATTTTCTGTGAATAATTGCAGGTATTCGACTTAAATTTTTTTTTTTATTTATAAAATGTATGTCCGGATTTTTCACTATATTCTTTATATAAATATATATTTATATAATTATTCAGAATACAGTAAAAAAAAAATTTGGTTTCGGCGCATATGGAGATAATAAAAAAATATAATGTATGATTTTTGTATGATCACAATATTTTTATTTGGATAGCATGAAGCTAAAATAAATATATACTTCATCTTAAGAAAAAAAGACATTTTTTTTTAATATTAATAAAAAAAAAATCTAAAAGAGCTTTTCTTAAAAAATAATAAATGTTTGAAATTATTTATTTAAAGTGAAAAAAAAAATTAAATTTGACATGTTTATAATCGAGCCAACTTTTAAGTTGAATCTTAAAAAAATTATAAATGGAGAACATCGCGTTTCATCGCTTACTAATTTTAATTTCTCAATAAAAAATTTTCTAATAAAAATACAAATGCTGTTTATCATTTTACATTTAATAAAAATACAATATTAATATTTTTCGTTAAATAAGATAATAATAAGCCTTTGCCCCTTGGAATAGAGACAAGCCTCTTTATTAACATACGACGATTCCCTACAAAATTTTACTACGATACCAATATCCTTAAATTTATTTTTATTTTTAATAAATGTAATTCATCTTATTCATGTAAACAAAATATATATAGAATATATAATTAATTGACTTTTCGTAGGTTTGTGACTTATTTAAATCCACCATTTACCTTTCATAATTTTTTTATACTTCTTAATAACTTGGAAAATCAAAGGCCAATTAACATTTAAAGAGAAGGATCCAGGAAGTTCGATTAATTAATAAAGATTAGTATGAAAATTTTGTCTTCGCAGGTGGGCTGATATTTATAGGAATATAATTTCCTATTAAACAATTGTCTGAGAGTGCAAAGACCCTTTTTGGATAAAAAGACGGATGGATCTTTTCAACAAATTAAGTGTCGTGTCTCTTCCTTCCATAATAGAGGCCCATTTCCTATTTATTTTGAAAGAAAATGAAGGTGTTTGGTGAGAAACCATTAATATTAATAACCGCAAGTAACCAACCCACTCTTACGTACCATGCAAATAAACAATAAATATCCTTCCGATGGATTATTAATAATAAGGAATTTAAAATGCAATAAGAATTGGAGAATAAATTAAAGAATTTCGAATAAAAATTTTTCCGCTTTTTAGAAAACATCAAAAAGGTGTTTTAATTATTCATAATAATACTAATTTACTCTTGTAGTTTAGATCTAAGATTCATTTTAGGAGGAAATGCCGGTTCGGGTATTAAAAAAAATTCAGGGTCTATTAAAAAAAAAGGACTTTAATGGATGAAAGCAATTTTTTTTTATTTTAGTCTGGAGAGTGGAGCTTTTGACAGAAAAGCATTTTGACTATGAAAAAATTTAAGCATTTCACGGGAAAAAAAATGAGGGGAAGTGAAGGAAATTCTCGCTCGGGGCATTAGAGCCGCTGAAGCCTGTTTCTTGATATTTTGGACCAATTAACTGAGCTGAACTGAACTGAATATAGATTTGATTTTAGCTTTTATTTGTTTTAAATTCATCAAATGGTAAGTTAACTTTACTGATCAATTTTTGTTTTAAACCAAGTTTATAAAAAACTAATTAGCTTAATTAAAATTATATATATATATATAATTTTAATGTAGACCTATTAAAGAAAAGCTCGTTAAAAAAAAATTAGTTTTATAAAAAAGAAATGGTTTTTTAATAAATAATCCTCTTGTTCCTTAGAGAAGTAGAAGTAAAGCTATTTCAGTCATTCGCTTCCCAATATTTTTTTTTTTTTTTTGTATTGTGATTTTTTATTAATTTAATATTTTTTTTTATATTAATTTTTTTTTTTTTTAATTGTGTATATGAGATTTTCTTATTTTTGTATATGAATATGAATCAAGCCAGAATGGGCCTCCCGGTTTTTTATTTCCTTTGAAATTGAATATTTATTAAATTTTAATTTTTTTTTTTTTTTTTTTAATAAACATTTCTATAGAATTAATTTGACGAGTGTTTATAAAAATACAATTAATTCAGGATGCAGTTAGGGTTTAAATAAAAAATAATAATTTTTAACCCATTTGCACATCCTGATTTAATCTACATATTCAAACAGGCAATAGTAAGATTTTCATTTGGAATTATTCAAATTATACAATGAATTTAAAAAAAAAAAAAATCGCAATAATAAATTTCAATATTCCGAATCAATTACATATGTCTTTTATTAAACAAATCATAATTTGTTTTCCTTTAATTATAAGAATGTTGTCATAATTTACTAAAAAAATATTTTATTGTCCTTGGAATCGATCAAGCAACAAATTTGCAAACGTAATCAAAATTTGTATGTAATTTAAATAAATTGTATAAATAAATGAGACTTGTTGATTGTACCTGGTAATTTCATTAGCCTAGTAGTAAATTCCATTAATGTCAATAGGCATTTATTTATTGCTTATAGGCTCGATGTTTTCTGATCGGCAAACGTGCATTTATTTCACTTTGGGAAATATTATTTATTTAATTTTGCCCTAGGTCGGTGCCTCTCTTTCAGCTCGAGTCTCTTTAAGGATCAATAAATGATGTCGGAAGGGGAGAGAGAATCTGACCCAAGATTAAAGTCCTAGTTTCTTCAATTAGAAAAGAAAGTGTCAACTGATAAAACAATTTAGAAGATTTTTAGGAATAATTCTATTAAATCATGTTTATGTTCTTTTTTTTATCAAATCAGAAAGTTTTAGACAATGAATGATGACAAATTAAAGGTGAAGTTTAAATAGGTGGCTCTGTCAAGAAACAAACTAAAACAGGAAGCCCTTAGTTTGGTGTGATGACACGTCTGAAAGGAACGTTAAGAAAACTCCTTCCACTTATCAAATACATCTTCCTTAAATTAAATTCTATTTAATATAACTTGAGTACTAGGATGGAAGAATGCAGCATTGCCACTGATGTGCATCGTGTGTGTGTTCGCAATCGGAGCGAACAGCGGTAGTGTTGTGAAAATTTAGCAACATGGGTGATTGGTGATTGGTTGGCGGGCTGTGAGCTCTTCACGATCTACCCCCACTGCACGCCTCAAAATTTTCAGTACTGAATTGATATTAAATAGAGTATAGCTTTTTAAAGATACCAAATAAACGAACTTCTGATAGATGTTGGGATGTCTCCTTGCTGCCTAAGTAAAGAACTAAATAAAGAAGTATTCGGGGAGATGGGCATATTAATTGAATAAATTAATCTCTCTTTGATTCGTGGATCTAAAAAATAATTGTAGCTAAAAGACCCGGGATTAACAAAAAGCCATATACAATATCCGTAAAAAAAATTAAAAATCATATCTAAATATATTTTAAATAATAATTCAGTGATTCTTTAAAAAGTAGATTATCTATACATTGATCGTTTTTATTTCATTTCAATCAAATATTTCAATCTAAGCTCTTTCAATATTTCCAATTTGATTTGTATCGATTTAATTAAAATAATAATCAAGAAATATTATTTTTATCTTAATTCTTTTTTATTATGATTATTATGTATTATTATTTTTTCTAAATAGCTATAAACAATCAACTTAAATCGTTAAGGTCAGATCTACGATAATTAAAAGTATTTGATTTATTAAAAAATTGTAGTATTTTAATTTAATTAAAACGAAAAATTTATTTTAATTATCATTTATATAATAATATAAATTTTGCTTTTATTATTATATTATATTTAAATTTTCAATTCCATAGAAATCATGAAATATCCAATTTGTTGTCCAATAAACGATTAATATGTCATTTTACAAATATTTTTGGGAAATTGAAAATATTCTACAGGAAGGAAGATGAAAAAGCTCGCAAAAATAAGTAAAAAGTGTTTTTAAAAAGTATAAAGTAATAGGATCATTAAAAAATGCGAATTTTGAAGAAAGAAAATCAACGACGTTCAAAGTTTTTATTTCTCATTAACTCTTTGTTTAATCATTTCTAAGGTCTTAAAGCCTTGGTTGCTGAATGTCTCAAAAATTGTTTTATGCTGTTAAAAAAATTTCACTTTTTCATATTTATAATGAAAAATTTCAAATAAAAGTTAATATATTTTCAAGAATTAATATCTAAAAAGTGAGGAAATTAGAATAAATGTTATTTTTCTTTAGGGTTAATAGGTTTAATTATCCTGTCACCCTTAGAAGACACATCCTGCATTTCTCGCTTTGTCTCCAGAGAATAAAATATGAGATGTTTAAGTACTAGTCTAGAAAAATAAAGATTTAGAAAAAATTTAATTATTTTATAAAAAACTGATTTTTTTTTTTATTTCTTTTAAATTTTATCTGATAATAATAAATCAAACCACACCTTTATCAACAATTTATAATATAATTTTAATACTAATAGCATAATTACATTTATTTTTTTATAACTTTCATTCTTTGTTTTTGGTATCGAATTCCAATATCGTATTCAATTCCAATTAATGTACCCCCAAGGCCGGTAGAAAACCAGAGCAAAGATCTTAGATAGGGGGAGTGGGTGGGACCTGAAAAACCTAAAAGACGTTTGAATAAGCGACCTATCCAGTGACTCATAACATGTAATTGAATCGTAAGCATCAATTTCCAATGAATTGTGTCCTGGCAAAAAAAAAAAGTAGAGATCGTCCAAACGAATTTGGTATTCGCGCGCCCTTATGCGGTATTAATATAATCAGTGGGGGGTGCAACACTTACTTAAATGTAGCTATAATAGGATTTCTATTTTGTATGTTAATTTAATGATGCGGATGTTATGTCTAAATAAGACACCAAAATTTCTCCATTTATTAAGTGTCATTTAAGATTTCCTTTTGCGAAAGAAAACAATTCAGGCTTTGAATTTCAATTATTTTTGTCAAATCGATCTGGCATACTAAAAGCTTTAGCTATATAATAGCAATCATACGAATTGGGTTAAATTTATTCTGTCGACATCGGGTCGCTTCTTATGCTCGATGTTGTGTATGCATTATGCAGAGCTAGCTTCTCTTAAACTTTATCTGCCTTGGTTAAATGTCTGGAAAACAATGGGGTGCTCATTTTGGGTATTATTGAATATTTCATATAATACTCGTGACATTATTCTACAGATAATTACAAAAGATTCCCTTGTCAAACTCAATTTTAATGAAAAATATAAAGTGTCAGTGAATAGTAAATTTTTTTCCTGGGCGCGGCCTTATTGTGTACTTTTTTTCAACGGGCATGTTAATTTCGCAAAGGTGAATTATTACACCCGGTCGAAACAAATGGTTTCGTTTTGATGTCTTTTGTCATCTCCTATCTCGAAGAAAAAAAAAAAATTACTGGGTTATCCATTAACGCGGACAAAAAACGATTATTTTTGATATTAGGTCAACTGGTGGTCAAGCACAGAGCTCGCTGGTTGGTTGATCCCTTCTTTTAACTGTTTACTTACGTCAAGAAACTAAAAGCGATTTTTCATTTTTGTTTGTCCGTCTTATACTGGATTTAATGAATTCTCCTCTTCATCCTCTCCGCTTCTATATTAAACACATATCTAAAATTTAATTTAATTTTTTCGTTATGAGCGCTTCTTGGAATTGTAGGAGGATTTAATTGAATAAGGCCATCTCAGGATTCTTAGAAAGGAACTGCTAAAATCCCGAAACTATATTTTGATACGTTCTCTTTTTGACAGGTTTATAAAAAAATATCCTCAAAACGCCCACAATTCAATTCTTTTGAAATACTCTTTCTTATGCTAATCCGTCAAGCATTTATCAACAACCACGACAGTATTTAATACACTTTTTAAAATCTTCGTGCGATATTGTCATGGAAATGGCTTTGAAAAAGTAATCTTGTAGGATTATTAGATGAGGCCTCGTGGCAAACTCCTGGGGGAGTCGTGGCCACTGGACTCTAATAAAATATTGCCATGACAACAGCCAATAAATTCAAATATTATTTGATACACAAACATACAATGGGAAGCATTGTATTTGTTCGAGCATCAAGACGGCGGGGCCACCAGGGACGAGCCAATGGGAAATTCTCCTATTAGTTGCTCTGCCAAGTCTAATTAATAATCAGCCGAGTTGATTGCATGCGTAGTCCATCTCTCTGATTTAATGAAATAACTTACCTCTATCATTTAATAAGGCTTGAAAATAGATATAAACCAATTCAATTTTCTTAAAATTTATTTATGACAAAGATGAAAAAACTCAAAAACGAAAATAGGTTTTTTCCGATAAAACCTGAATTTAGGGAATTGAAAGATGATTAGATAAAAATATGGATTAAAAACAAAAACAAAAAAATTGATTTGACTACACGCACACCACACAATTTTCTCTTAGCTAAGCTAAGGAAAGCTAAGCTTGCGCTGTCACAGCAGATTTTTTGTGTCCCCCTCGGCTCCCTAGAAAGCGTTTTCTAATTCATCTCTTAAAAGAAGAGCGGTTACCCCAGCCGTTTACCCGAACAACGGCAAAATACTAAATCAGTAAAGTTGGCCCCAGACAATTTTGGGGCGGATAAGGATTGATACATTTCATAGATTATCTAATAAATAATTGATATATGAATTTTAATCAAAATCGTTTGAGCGAATTTTGTGAAAATCGATAAAAACTAAAAAAGTACTTCAGTAAAATACTTGTACCTGTAGACCGATTTTATTGAAAAGCTTCGAGGTTCAAGCGACAAAGGTACCTAGTCTAATTATAAAATTTCAGCTTCGTGTGTTTTTTTATTATTGAGAAATTTTATTCACAGACAGACAGGCTATTTTGCGAATTCCATTTTCTTAGACTAAGAAAAGACTAGATTAAGACTTCAAAACGTGTATTTCCTTTGAAATCTGGACATCGATTTTTTTTTCGCAATCTCCCTATATATTTCATATATAGGAAAGAGAAAGCGTTAGTGTCAAATTCTACTTATATTCAGTAGTTGATACAATTAAAGATCTCTTCCACGTATAATTAAGGTTAAGTTGTATTTTTTCATATTGTTAGATAATTTATGTTAATGGTGGAGAGAAAATAACAGCGACCAAGATCTTTGTTGATAAGCAAGGCCAAACTGTGTTGAACTTCGGATGGGTGACGCCGAAGAATAAGGCTTTTGAACGCCGAAATACATCTATACCTCTATACTGATTTTTCTTTATATATAATTGTATAATATAATCATAATAATGACCTCATCAGCCAAAAATGAATTAAAATTAACTTAAAAAAAAAAAATAAAAAATAATTTATATAAAAATGAATAGATTCATGAAATTATAAAGAAAAAATAAAATATATAATGATATTGAAAATGTTCTATTTTGTTTTCATTTTTTTTCTATGCGGATAACCAACGCCAATGTTTTATATAATAGAATGAGATGATTTGTTTTTGAAAAAAAAAAAAAAAAAAAAAAATCAACGCTCTTCATGCATGTCAGTGAAGAGATTGTTAAAAGTGCATTTTATACAATTTAATAAATCGAACTTTAATTCAGTATTCGAACTCACTCGTGTATAAATCGAAATGGATTCTATCAATAATTTGAATGATTAATGACTACGCGTAAACACATGTGCTTTGGCCCGGCCTGATTCGCACCCGTTGGAAAAAGAAATGGCGCGCACATTAAGCCGGCAAAATTGAGGTTAAATAGGAAATTCGTCACTTTTATTTCGATCAAAAAAAAAAAAAAAAAAAAACAGGTCTGCAACATAAGTAAGGCTGTTGCTGTCTTAAAGTCTATCAGAAATCTCCGGTGCCCAACTGGTCAAAGATCAATCAATATCTATTGGATGTGGAAATTTGTTAATTGATTTCAGTGGCCAGTTGGGCAATTATGGACTTCTATAACAGAGACCGGTAAAAATTAAATAAGGACATTCCAGTCACGAAGAATAGCGCCGCACGCGCGTTCCGGGTTCCATTCGCGGATATATCAACCGAAATTAATCCATCAGAATATTTTTACGTAATTTTTTTTTAGGTGCCTACTAACTACCTTCTATGTGGGTGTAACAGCTGCTTGTGTGTGGGGGGAGTTAGTTGTTGGTAAATGGTAATGGTAAGTTGTGGCCGTGGACTGACCAGCAGAAAAACCCTTTTTCTGACCAACCGGTACCTGCGTCCCCTCCTAACTTCCTTTCTTCGCAACGACGCTTTCTTCGGGCCCCCGGCTGTTTCCTCAGGCAATGGACATCCACAGTCATCAACCTGATAATGTAATGCTACCATGATCGATGGCCGAACACACACCATCAATCATCACGAAAAAATTTCCAAGTTTGAAACCATCATGAGGCAAAGAAGACGTTTTCTAAATTACCATTTTTTCTTCTTTTAATTCTTTTAAAACAAATTTTAATCCTCATTTTCTTAGAGATACAAAAATTAGTGGTTTTTGGATACTTAATTTTTTACATATCTAGAGAAATGTAGTTATTACGATCAAATTTTTATTTTTATAAGATATTTAGTAAGCATATTCATTTATATATATATATATATAATGGTATTGAATTAAATTAAGTTAAATTAAATAAATTTTTATGAAATAATTGAAGTCACGAAGTTTTCGAATATAATTTTTTTTTACTTTTTAGAGATAAATTTAATTTTGATAAATGTAAATAAAAGTTTTGTTTGCACTCCAAATTCATACTTTTGCAAATCAAATTTACTTAATAATAGTAAAAGTGATTAATTCTCAGATTATTTTTAACTAAAATTTTTATTATTTATATTATAATTTTTACTTTTAACTCTCTGGAACAAATGTTATTTATTTAATTGTTTAATATCAACAACGCTTTGTTAAAAAAATCTGAAATATTTTTGTTTTAATTTTCAAATAAATTTTAATAAATTAAGTAATGTGATAGGTTATTAAGAAATTCTTGAGTTAAGTTCAAAAATTTGTGTTTGTTTTTATTTACTTGTTGTTTGTCAGTAACAATTTGAGTAACGTTTCCCTTTAAGTGGAAAAAATGTCTAAATTCCAAGTAATAAGAAATGATTACACTCACACAAACATACACCTATTCTCTTTAATTCAAACTAATCAAAATGAAACTGAAACGTCAAATTGACGTCAATCGAGAATAAAAAATTTATGTGTAATATTATGGATCATCTTGTCCTTAAGAATGTATGAGTATATGAATTATAATTCAAGGCGGATTGAATTTATTAACTCTTAATAAATGATAATTATTTATTACATTTTAATGATTGATATTTCCATGAAGTAAATTGCTTTTTGAAAAAAAAATTGTTACGTATTTACATAAAAAAAAATTAAATAAATTAGCACAATCTTGTTTATGTGAAATTAAATTATTTAAAAAAAAAAAAACGATAATATCACGATTGGTGAACAAATTTAATTTTTTATTACAAAATTACAAAAGAAAAATTTCCTCATTTTTATTGCAGTTTAGAATAAAGGAGATCAAGTTTTAGCCGTGTTAGTCATCATCATCACTCTTACTTGTGCTATTCGACTTTAGTTGCATGGCCAGCATAATGAAATTCGAGTTTGCTCAAAGGTAGACAACCCAAATGATCCACTGACGGCGTTTTCATTGCTCCTGAAGTGCTCTAGAGCAGATCTCGCAGTCAATTTCTCTAGAAATCTCACAACTGCGAGGTTCGCTCTGGAGCAATGAAAACGCCAGTTGGTCATTGGGTTGCCTAACTTCTAGCAAACAAACTTTATTATGTAGACTATGGAATGTAAGATAATGCCCAGGTCTCTTCGCAGCTCATTACGTTGTGAGACCTGAGTATCATCAGACATGAGCTCCTTCATTATACGACACTATAAAAAAGAGTTTTCTTTGAAAAAAGTTCTTAGCACTTGTGAAACTATATGAAAATGAAATAATATTTTAATAAAATATTAAGACTCATAAAAAAAAGTAAAAATTAACTCACTATTTTTTATTTTTAATTAGTGCTATTTAAAAATAAATTAAAAAATTTTTGTTACACTTACACACTAGTATACACGTTACTTAATTAAAGTAATAATAAAAATCGAGATAATCAAACCATAAAGGAAAGTTTACTATTCATATAAGGGCAGACTCATAAATCTTGATTGTTCAAACATAATTTTTTTTTTTTTTAATTTAGAATAAACAACTTAGAAGATAGTAATGAAGGTAGATAGATAAGAGGCGTTGAAGCAAATATGCAACTAGTTCACAGTTTCTAAAATTAATAATGGCGTTTGTAATACGTTAATATTTGACGTTTATGATTTAAAAAAAAAAAAATTAGAGTCAAATATTTTAATTAAATTATAAATGAGAAAATTTTTGGAATACTATTTCCTTTTTAAAAGTCAACCTATTTGCAATAAATCAAATTACAAATATAGAAACTTCATGAAATAATAAATTATTAGTGAAATTTACTTTAAGGCATTAATTAATTTTTTTTTTTTTTGATTTCGCAATATTTAAGTACTAAGAATATAAAAGGATTAATTCTGTAAGGGACGAATAATTTGAAAAAAAAAAAATATTTAATCTAATTATCAGCATCTGAACTTTTGAATAAATTTAAATTGGATTCCTTTTTCCTAATTTTTAAGCAGCTTCTCGTGTATAAATAAGCTCATTTAAAGTCTACCCCTTCCAAATAGTCATGTTTTTTTACCAGAGGGAAAAAAGAAAGCGTTTATTTACTTGTAGGAAGGTAATTTAAGATCGAAACTAGTTGTATAAATAAATACTAAGTTAACTATTGGAGTGTCAAATATCTTTATCTGAGGTGAGTATTCAAATGCAATAGGCCTTTGCGCCCTTTGGGCAGTTCACCTGCACTCAAGATGATCACCAGCTGTTACTAGTACTTATTTGGACTTTTGTTACAGCCAGTGACACGGCAGCTGTCTCTTTAGACAATTTGAATAAGTGTCGGAGAGAACGAACTTGAAACCGCGGACTCATTAACCCGAAGGTGGTAAATCGAAACATGTCCGCCGTTTATTCGGAACACGTGTAATTTAATATGAATTACTAAATTCTTAATAGGTGGTCGTCGATTTTTTGCGCATTAAAACGCTTTTATTATATCCCAGGCCGTGTGTTTAATACTGGCTCCATATTTGGCAGTGTAATTTTCAAATAATAACGCATTCACAGCATGGCCACTATTGTTTTGCTTTTAGAAATTGGAAATTAGAAAAGATTCGAAGGTTTTCTATCGGACCAATTGGCTTTAGAAATAGACTCGTGAAATTTTTTAGTTAGCGAGTAATTTGTTAACTTGACTATTTTTTTATTATTATTTTTTTTTTGTATGTCAGACAGCATCGAGGTCAATAAGTTATCTGATAATTTCGTCTATTTTACTCTTCGCTAAATGCGATAATTCAATAAACAGATAATATATCGTTTTTAGTCAATTAACACATTTCTAATTGTTTTTTAAAAAACATGTCTTCCTACTTTCAATTATAATAAAAAAAAAAAATAAGAAAATCAATAAATAATATTTTTACGAGTCTAGTCCAATGCAATAAACGTAAAAGAATTTAAATTGAGTTTAATATATAAAATAAAGTCTGAGTTGGACTAATCAATCAGGGTTAATTATAAGTTGTAAATTTTGATGAGGGGGGGGAATGACAAGACAATCTGACCTGAGGTTGTTCAAATAGTGGAAGACAAAGACATCCATCTAAGGTTATCCAACTAAAAACACGGCTTGTCTTCTTGGAGATGACAATTTTAAAGTAGCTCTTGACTAATTAAGAGCTATGAGTCTGTCCAAATCGGAGTCAGATCATTTCAAACGAAGATCGGGCATCTGACAGCCTCCTCATCCCCTTCTCCTCTCCCCATCCCAGAGGTCTTCAGCTTGGGCTCCAAAATAATAAATTACTGACACAAAGCCATTGGAAAGAATATGAAAAATTTAAATGAAAAATGATTAATTTTCAAACCCAGCAGCCTCCTTCTCACTCTCTCTATTTAAAAGAGAAAAATTAATGATTTTCAACCCTTATTTCATAAAATTGTACCCTTCCAACTGCCCCCATAGGGGTAGGATTTAAGGGGTTTTGCATATCTATCTGGGTTACTAGACTATGCTTTTGTTCATAAAAGGGTTACTTTGCATAAGCATAAATCATAGGGGAATTTCTACCCTCTTTCCATTAAAACTACCCTTATTCTGCTGATTAAAAACCAGAATGTTCTATTTAAAAAATCGACTCCATCAGTCGGGGGTCCTCAGAGAAGCTTCGGTCCAGAAACAAATGCATGCGGCCAAATAAGACCCTTCCTATTCGATTTTTATCTCATCTCCCAAGCCGATGTTGTATATTTGTGCATTCAATAAAATTATGGAAGGGGCGTGGGCCGGTTACGAGAATGCTGCCTCCAGGGAAAAAATGGGTTTATATTTAAATCCAATAATACGTGTCCGAGATTTATCGAATAAAATTTTAAATTGGAAATTGTAGATAATTATCGCTTGGTTTTGATCACGAAATGGAATAGATATAATTAATAACAATGTCTGGAGAGTAGAAGGGATCGTTCTTGGGCTTCTGCCTCCTCCTGAGGAGCATCTACTCCTACAAGAAATTAACTATACCCGAGCCTGGACCAATACATAAATCAAAAACATTTAGAGATATTTTTAATTTGTTTTATTTTTTTGGCCAGGGCCATGAAAAAAAACCTTTAACAATAGTTCATTATAAATTCGAGTTCTAAAGATCTTTCGGATTTTGTGAATTTATTTTTCAATCTGTTGGACAAATGCACTAATCACATGACGAGGCTCGAGGCGATTCGTTACCGGCTCACCGATCGACACACAATACCAATCTAAATATTCGACCATTACAGTACCTCACATACTCTTTTATTAAATTGTATTTTTTCAGAGGTCACTCGCACAAATATGGAACAATAGAGTGTAGGGATTTAAGCTTTTTTCTTTAGCTTCTTTTTTTATATTATAAACTTGAATTGTGCACGAGAGAATATTGTCTTCGGGTCTATGTTTGATGAATTTGATAATAATCAAATGATCTTCTTCCTCCCACAAGTCATCATCATTATCATCATCATCATCATTCGACTCAAGATATTAATGTGTGATATTTCTTAGAATCATTTCGATCTAAAAATGGATAAAAATTCGCCAAAACTTGTTCTCGGTCGAAACCAGTTTTTTATAGAAAATTTACGGAGATATATGAATTATTGTATCAACTTAAAAAGAGGCAATCCATAAATTCCGCTCTTGGAAATCTCAACTTTCAAAAAGAGAAGACATCAAATGCTTTTTCTTCTTACTCTAGATAGCCAATTGTATATATTAAATTTGATATTATCCTCTAGTAATGGGAAGGCTACTTCGAAGAAGACCAATCAAAGAGGTTTATGGTCTCGGCGAGAGGGACCTGGTCCTGGTACCTCCACCCACGCAGCCGGCGGTTCTCCTTGGGTCTGACCCCTGACCCCTCGGGGGTCCATCCCGAGGGTTCTAAACATTGTCTCGAAATCATTTTTATTTCTCGTTTTATTCCAGCTATGAATGCCTTTTTTATATGATTCTATTCAATTTTTTTGTTTATTTGCTTAACGATCCTCGCTCTTTTACATACTTACGCAGTTGCCACATTTCCTCTTGCTTAATGCCAAATGAGATGGGTTCAAAAATAGTGAATCCGCAAAATTGACATTATCTAATCCATTTTTCTAAGAATGCCGTTTCTGATTGGATATTGTTGGAATTTTTTTCTCTATCAGATAAAATTAAACAAGTTATTTTTTATCCACTTAACTATAATTTATAAAGTTATTAAATGGAAATATAAAAAAATAATAAAAATATTAACATTTACAAAGGTAATAGGCATTATAAGTTGCTTGCGTATTTTAAACTTCATTTTCGCATTAAATAAAAATGCCAGGAGATTACTCAAAGAGTTTTATTTGGTGACTTAAAAAAATGATAATTTCAATTAATCTTTTCCTAATTATGCATCATTTTATGAGAAAATGTTTTTTTTTTTTTTTTTTTTTTTTTTTTGAAATTTTATAAA
>JAAAKE020124115.1:0-15084 GCA_010014785.2 Anisolabis maritima
CCAGAGTAATTATACTAGTGAACTTAACCCCATCTATTTATTTACGCAGGCTAATAATCAAATGACGTAGTCTGGAATTTTACAGGGGCAGGTCAGCAATGAAGGAGGCTGCTCTTATTACGTAAATAAGATGATATCAATTTTCCTTCCCATATTACGCCCCCGTGTTTTAAAAGAAATCTTAATGTGTTAATAATCCCTTATTTTCTGGTTGAGAAATTCTAATAAATGCTGAAAGCCCTAATGGTATAGTAAAAATGGTTATTAACAGATTTATTTACTTACTTGACTGTATTTTAAAAATTAATTTCTATCAAAGAGGAGGGGGAAAATCACATTGAGAACAACAAACATTCACACTGAAAAACACTGTACAATACCAGAAGTTTCATCGTGAGGAATTCCCTGTTGGGATGGCGTGCATCTGCCGCACTCCTCACTCACCGTGTGTTTGTGAACTTGTTCACATATGGACCTTGGCAGATGTGCTCCAAGGCTTTTTATAAGCTCCAAGCACTTTCGTCTGTCACGGTATATAGCCAAAGGGGCTGTCTGACCAACCGGCAGAATCCATCACTTTCTTCCGTTCTCTGCTGTTGTTGTCATCTACATATCACACTAGTTAGTTTTTTGTGCCGGAGTGGTTTGCTTAATTTTGTAAATAATCAAGGAGTGAAGCTAAATCGATCAATCCATCCTAGGTGGTACTTCATTTGAAGTACAATTGAGAAAAGTCAAAACATCTCCTCAACTCTTAATTTTAGAAAAAAATATCCGCATACAAAATTTTTCTATTGATCATTTTAAATAACTTTTATTGGATTTTTTTTTATATGGTACCATTTCGATTTCCAATCTTATTTTACTTTGATCCTCTTGAAAAAAATTTTTTTCAATCGAGCCCTAAATTTTTACTATTGTAATGCTATGCTATGAGCAAAAACATTCGGCTAGAAAAAAATAAAAAGGCCGGTCTACTCATATCCATATTATATTAAAACGATTATTATCATCGAATAATTAGACATGTATTATTTGGTTTAAAAATTAAATAAATTTTATTTTAAAAACGAAAAATATTTCCATCGGCGCCTAATAGACCACTGAAATTCCTTCGACCCAAGTCCAGCCCCTTTAGGAATCCCTGATCTGGATGGCCGAAAAATTAAAAGATTCTAAAATGATTTTAAAAATTCAAATTTTTTTAAACAAAATTCTATATTATTTCACTAAAGTTATAATATTTTGATTTTTCATATTTGAATTTTAGATGACCAGGAACCCCTTCACCACTGGGCCGAATTTTTACTCGCTATAGGAAATTCTCTTGATATTCTTATAACATTTTTTTTTCTTTTCATTTCGGCCCTTTGAGAATTTTTAAGATTAAATTGGCTTCTTACGTGGTTTCAAAAAGGATGTTGACTCCTAGCTGAGGGATAAGAAAATATGATGATTTGATTTTTTTTCTCTCTGTGAGATTGTCTTGAAATTTAAAAGAGAAAAAATTTTTATAGACAGTAGGAGGCTATTAGGTGAGAGAAAAATTCATTAAATTTTTTGAAAATCTCAATTATTTTTTAACATTAAAAAAAAAAATATTTTTCTTTAATATATTTTGTGAGAATATTTTTTGCTGTTGGATCAATTCGCTCACTGTCCCCAGGAGTCAAACCCAGGATCTCCAGCCTATCCTTTTCATAGGTATGTTTCATTTGCCAGATCACTGGACATTCGACGCACAGTCCAAAGTGAAAGATTTTTCATGCGATTTAGATAAATACTTGGGAAGTGAGTTTTGCTGGTGCGGTCGAGAGTTGGGTGATCTGGTGCAAACGAACAACACGGATGCCCCGGATAGGCTGGAGATCCTGGGTTCGACTCCAGGAGGCCATGGGCCACTTGATCCATCAGCAAAAATATACTTACGAAATATATTAAATAAACTATGACTAGCCAACTCCAGTATAGAATATTAATATCTAATTCAAAAGAATTATTGAAAATTATTTAAAATATTTGGCTATTGAAACTTAAAATACTTTTGAGTCTGAGGAATTAAATGAAGTCCCTCACAACTAAATTAGACCGCAGTACGGCCTGGCGGTCATACAAAGATGCAAAAATGCCTGCCCTCTCTCGGGCAACTCATGGTCCCCATATATATAATTACCAGACCTTGATATTAAAAATAAATAAATACAAAATATACTAAATGACTATTAACCAAGAAAAGGGGTTAAAGAATTCTAAGAGCAGAAAAGTACAATCCCTCTGATTAATTTAATAATAGCTTCATTGGTGTTTCCTTCAAATCATAAATATTAAATAATGTTAATGGAAAATTTATTAAAAGAAAAATTACATTCTTCTTCACTGAAAAGCAATTAGAATCTGTATTCACAATTTAATTTAAAATACAAAATTTTTAAAATTCATGACTTAATGGCCATATTAATTTTCTATGTAGAAGACTTTCTTTTTTTAAATAGAATCAATTTATTCCGAATTTTTTTCACTTTTAAAGCTTGAGAAATTTATTTCCCATTTTTTAAAGATGATTTTCAGTAATAATAAGTCGGACATCTAGAGGCTAAGCCTATTAATATAACAGCCCCATTTGTCTGTCTTCGTATTTCCTATTGACTTGAATAATTTTTTCCCTTTCTCTATACATACTATATCTCTATTCCCTTTCTTTAAAAAAAGAAATGGGAGCAAAATAACTAGAGAGATTTTATTTAAAATGTCCGGGAATTTTTTTTATATTATTAATATATATAATAGTAAAAAATAAATAAAAACGGATAGAATTTTTGCCTTGTATTTTTCATAAAACTTTGTTTTTGAATCTAATTTTTAGACTTTTAAGTATAACAAATTTCTCTGTTAACGAGTTATCGTATAAAACAATGTCAAATAATTATAATAACTCACCAGACAATATTTTCCTATTAATAATATTTTTGTCCATATCTGTTTATTAACAACAATTAATAACTTAAGTATAAATTAAGTAAAAATGATATAGAAATGATATGGAAAACGTTTTGTATACTAAGTATAAATATACCATAATTTAATAAATGAATATAAATAAAAAAATATAAAATTCATAAAAAATTTATTATCTCTGGGCGATTATATTTAATAGGTAATAGATCCTTTTGGAAAGCATTTTGATACCATTCAGCGCATGTAAAATATTCGAATTCAGCGCCACAAACCAATGCGCATGCGCAAAATGGGTTTAAAATGGTTGACAGTCACTTACTAAAGGAGTGAAGATATTAATTCACTTTTCAATACGATTATATAATTATTCATTCTAAAATAAATTAAATATTCAAGGATTTCTCTCCTCCCTTCATCCTTTGTATGTATAATAAGATTGAATTTTACTGTAAAATTAATTCCAAGCTATTTTAAAATAAACATTAAATGACATTTTCACTCTCAAGTTATAGTATATCAGATTTAATTCATAATTCCAAAAATAACATAAAACACGAGCTAGATAAATATAGTCAATGAAAGAAATAACGAGTTATCGTAAAATAAAAAAGTAGAGAGGTGATTGAACCTGAATGGCAATATTAAAATGTAAGAGGCAAGATGTCTAAGAGAGAGAGAGAGAGAGAATAATTTGCATCTAACCAAAGGAAGAAATTTGAAATTTGATTACAAATATCATTTCAAAAAAGACGCTTGACTTCCGGGAATGGAGAAAAGAGTCAGAGAGAGGGGGAGGAGCCAATTTTATGATTATTAAACCAAGAAGGAGGAATTCCTTCCTCTTCTTGAAATTTAAAATTGGGGCTTTATTAAATTCATTCAATGTGAGGTGCAAAAGAAGCTTAAAAAGACAAATAATAGATGTAGAACACCTTATTTTTGTTTATTAAATAAATTCTGCTCTCGTTAAGAGCGTAGGAGAGGTTTAATTTAGTGTTGGGTTCTTACACTGCAAGAGAAGTTCGGGAATCTCCCATCACCGATTTCGACCAAACTTTGAGAGAATATAGTATTCTAAATACTTTTAAGTAAGTACTTAACTTCTTGTTGGGGGTGGGGAGGGGGGACCATCACCTTTTTGGAGAGCCCCATGGAATTTCTGATGAAAAATCTTTAATAATTGAAATGAAATTACAATAAAAAAACATGGTGTAAGTTTTGATAAAATAAATTTCGTTGTTGGTTTCCTTTGAAGAAGTGGTTTTTTTTCATAAGAGAAAGAGAACAATTTAGAGAGGCCCCTCCCCATGGCCGAGAAGTTAACGATACTGACATTGTCTTTATTGATAACCTTAAAAGCCAAGGGGTGTGGGTTCGGATCCCAGGCAGACCAAGGAATATTTATTTAAAGCAATTGGATAAAATTGCCTGGATTACAAGTATCGTACTAAATATATTATGTATCGTTTCAAGTCTCTATGGCCTCAGAAGAGATAAAAAAAAATTTAGAGAGGAAACATTTTCTTGTTCGCGCAACTTTTAGGAATTTGTTCGTGCTCTCTTTATTGAAGATTTTTTTCTCACTCATTGCTCTATTTTTTTTTTTAAAGCAGCAAAGACGTGGCGTTTCTGTTTTTGACAGGCGTTTCCTGGTCAAGAGCAGAGAAGTGAAAGAGAAAAAAGTAGAAAGGAAACAAAAAAGAAAACTTTTTCCATAGGCCAAAAACAAAATTTTGTAAATAAGGAAAAATGCCAGTAACAAAATTTTATATTATTAAATATGACTGTCGACCTGTTAGTAATTAATACTTTATCAATATCAATGATTTTCATTTTTTTAAAGTCTAGTCTAAAAATGTGTTTCATTAAATAAATTGTTATTTATTAATTATGGAAACTATTTATATTAGTCCAACAACACAATTTTAAATTTCGTGTCAAATAAATGCAAGAGATAGGGAACGGGTTTTCCAGTTACTAGTTCGTTTTATTTTGGAGAACTAGTTATAAATTCCTGTAACTAAGAATTTTGACTTTACAAGTTCCTGTAAAAATAAAAATCCGTTTTATCAAATATAAACTGTGAATTATATAGAATATATAAGAAGAGTAACATCACGGTGACAAATTATTTTTTGTCCAAAATAAGGATAAGGAATTCCATTGCATATTTTTTCTTATATGAATTTTTTTGGATGATTCTGAATTGTTTCAAAATTCTTACTCTTAGAATTCTCTTAATTTAAAGTATATACCCGGTATTTTGTAAATAAATAACACTTTATTTCAAAAACTATACCGAAAAACTTTTTGTTTTTTTTTATTGTTTATAACGTTTTAAAAGGTTCCACAGAATAATCATAAAAAATTTTATATTTTAATGGAGTACAAAGAAGAACAAAAGAATGCAAGGAGTATTTTTGAAGAGCGGTTTTTAAAAAGAGTACGGTACACGAAAAAGGAGTGTAAAACTCCCTAAAAGAAGTACGGTTGGACACCTCAGAAACATTAATCATAAATTTTTAAAAATAAAAGCATCAAAGCAAATTGTCACAAATGCTACAAAAAAAAAATGACTCATGCAATAACCTATTCCTAGTTTATAGAGGCCCAATAAAAGGACAGAGCGAAATTTAAAAAAAAAATAAAAAGTAACTTATAATGTCTGTTACTAGTACCTGACAAAAAAAAAAAATACTAAACTAGTTAGTTCTGTTCATTTTGAGGATCTAGTATCAGTTCCAAGTTATAAAAAGTAACCGACTAGAGGAACCTGAGTACTTGTAACTGGTTACTGTCCAGTTTTGGGAAGAGATAAATATAAATGTCACTTTTGAAACTTGAGCCAGGGGCTTTTAGACTACAAGCTCTGCTTACTTAAGGATCCATAGCATTCAGGAAAATTATATATAATTATATTTAAATATTTGCATGAGTTAATTACTACTTATAGAAAAAAATAAATGAACAAAGTAATTAGCACTTTCATTTTCTGATCACAAATTTCAATCTTTTTTTTAAATTATTATTTATATATTTTTTCTTAGAAACTTTTATTTATTTCTTAATCTATTATTATTATATTTACATATTTTTTCAATTTATTTTTAAAATATTCATAAAATATTAACCAGAAAAAAAGGTATTTCACTTTTTTTAATGATTTTTTTTATAAAACTGTGGCTCTAAAGTTGTACATATATTTTTTGTATTTCTTCTCCATTGATATTTATATACGTTCATAATTTTTATTTCTCACTATATTGTTTGTAAAATGTTTTTGTAACCTTATATTTAGAATTATTTTAAAAAATATGTAAAAAGCAAGCAAAGTCGAAATGAGCTGTGGCAATCTCTTCAATAAATAAAAAAAATTTTAAGTAAATAAATAGAAAATCTATGATGATTGAAAACGTACGCAATTTTGAATCACCCGCCATTTTTTTCTTATTCATTTCACAAGATATTGACTGTTTTTTTGTTTATATTGCCATGGAAATATACAGTATCAAACAACGCGTTTTAATTGTGAAAAAATAGTGAAAACATTTTATCAAATTAATATTAATTAATGAATAAATATTGACTGTTGGTCGTGTTCCCTTTTATCGTAAGTCTGCCAACTCTTGAGACGTTCGGTGTTCCAGGAGATTCCCCGAGAATCGTCTGACATTTACAGTATAATTTTTTCCATTTTGATAAAATAATTTCTTAAGTCTTTTTTAGCATCTGAGGCCATTTAGATTCCAACCCTATTTATTTATATTAATTCCTAACCAATATAATATAAATTCATTTTTCTAACTCAGGACGGGAAACGAACCTTTGGTACATATAGTGAGACCTCCACTTCTGCACTAGGATCTTGATAAAATATTTTCACGATTAAAAAAACGCTTTCCTCGTTAGTGTACCGCTCCATGGCAACATAAACAAGAAGGACTCAACAATATCAAATGGGTGTTATAATAGATAAGAAAAATGATAAAAGCCTGCTGTCAATCTAAAAATAAAAAAAATGGAGCGCTTTTTGAATCACCTTATAGTTTGGTGATTGTGAATGAACATTTGAAACATGCTCTTTAAAAAGAAATAAATCTAAATTAAATAAGAGAGAGAGATATTTTCTTTACTAACAACAAACTTTCTTCAAAATTAAATAAAAATAAATTACAGAGAAAAGAGAGAAAAATTATTGTGAAATTTTGAAAAAAATTAAGACCTACCTTAATTGTATTTCTTTTGCGCACTCAGTGAATTTCTTTATAAGAGGATTAAAAATAGATTTTAAGGTTTTTTGAACGAACGAAAAAAGGATTAAGAATCTAACGAAGCTTAAGCAGATCCTTTTTCCTTTCCTTCTCCAAACACAAACAGAAACGAATTCAAAGCAAAGAACGAAGACAGTGATTTAGGGGCTTAATTACCAAAAAAATTTAGAAAGATCTCTATCTCAATACTTAAAACTATTTTTTTGTTTAATAAATTAAAATCCCAAATCACAGATCAGTTCATTCAAGTAGATTTTCTAAATTTGATACGTTTTATATTTTTTTTATTATTAAATACTCCCTCTTAAATAATTTTCACCCCCTAGCTTTACTCTGAATAATCGTTAGAGCTGTAATGAGAGGTCAAGCCTTTTGAGGTTGGTTGAAATTCCCGGCCGTTTTCAGAATTCCAAAGAGAACTAGAAGAACAGGGAGAGGGTCTCTTAAAGACAGGGCTTGTTCTGAACATTTTTTGGTCTTTATTCTTTTAGAGTAGTTTACTGATAATTGAAAATAAAATGGGCTGCCCAGCTTCGCCACTGTAAAATACTAATTAAATTTTGGCATAAATTTTATCAATATAATTTATGCAAATGATTTGCGTAAATTCAAAGGATCCGGGTTCAATTTTTTCCCTATACAGATAAGAAATAATAATAAATGTTAACTTATCAATTAAAAAAAAAATCTTTTTCGGTCATTTAGACTTCGTCCATATTTATTTAATTAAATCAATTAGTATCCAATCAAATTTAAATAAATTTTATCGCTCAGGACGGGCGGACCACTGACGCTTGGATCGCAAGCTAGCTCTCTCTACCTCTCCTCCTGCCCCAAGGGAGAGGGGCCTTATAAAATTTTGATTATATGCAAAAGGAATTATTTCAAAAATTTTTAAAAAGGAAATAAATTTTATACTATAATATTTCCTTCCATTTAATTTGTAACACTTTGAGTAGTTCAAGGGGTGAGAGGGGCGAGGAAAGAAATTTACAATCAAAGCTTCGATTACGACACAGTTTTTATTTACAAATCAAAAAAAACTTTTCTTTATGAAAGTTGGGGCTCCTTTCGAGAGGGGCTGTTTATAATTTCATATGCTGTCACTCGATAGATAAATAAGGAAGGAGGACAAACTTCAAACAACAAATTGTTTCCAAACAATAAATAATAATAAAAATACTTTTTTAGATTTTTAAGAGCTGCCCCGCCCCTTCCTTATTCCAAAAAATATTTAAAGATATAAAAGTAATAAAATAAAGAAATTTAAATTTAAATTGATTAAAAATTTTCTAATAACACAGCAAGTTTTTTTTTTAAACATATAAAATGAATTTTTCTTCCCTTTTTCTCAGAATTAGAACCTTTAATAAAATGCTAATTCTTCTGTGACCCTAGCACTTCACCCTCTCCTCTTTAATTGACGTTTTTTTTTAATATAATTTCATTGCTGCTACCGAAATAATTAAATTTCGTATTAAAGGGATTTTATTTTTAAGAAATTCAATTTAAAAAAAAATAATTTAATTCCAATTCAATTGGTCGGTCAAAAAGTGAGCTGTTTAAAATCTTCATAAGTATATATATTGGAAGAGAATCTCTTTGATATATATACAATTGTCAAAAAACAGCAAAAAAGGCGAAATGGTGCACTTGGTTCGCGAATCATATGATCTTTTATCGCATCCTTTTGTATGATATAAAATGAGACGGTTGTGATTATTTTTCAATCTTGTCAATTACGAATGATAGAACTTCATTCTCTGTCCCATTATTATTAATCTCTTAAATCCAAAATGATTACTAAAAAAAAAAAGTAAAAAGTGCCCTCTTGACATTAAGACCCAAGTTGTCTGGTTATATTTAATCTAAATATAAAGTATAATTTATAAGGGAGAAGGATTTAAATTGAAATCCAGAGACTTTTCAAAACTTTTTCTAGTATGTTAAATTACACAGTCCAAAAAATAGCTTATTTATAAAAATAAAAAAATTATTCTTTTATCATTTAAATTTCAAAGTTTTCTTTAAATTTTTTTCACCCTCCCTTCTTTTCTTTCCCCTTTTCCTAAAAACAAAATATTTAAAAAGATGCTTCCCCAAAGTTTATCCAAAGTTTTCATAAACTTTCGATGCGTGATCTGAATTTCGATAAGAGATCCATCATCTGTTTGGGAGAGAAAGAGAAAAAATTAAGGCCGAATTTGTTATCAATATCGATTATAAGTCAAAAATAATAATGAAAATTACCCTCCCATTTTTTCCTCTATTCAATTATAAAAAAAAAATGATTCTATTTTAATCATATCCATTCGAGTAGCATTCAATTTTTCTTTGTTGATCTACACATCTAAACTAGATCTTTGACCTTGACCTTCATTCTATTAAACAAACTGATTTTTGGATTAAGGAGAAACAGGTGCCAAGAATAGTCCGAGGCTTTCCTATTAGATTCAATAAAAAAGTGATGAATTTTTAAAATAAAAGTTAAAAATATCCATTGGAACAATTTTGCAATTTTGTCTCCGAAGATTGATTTGAGTTTCAAATGAAGAATCACTTCCATTGTGTCGATTGTTGCCAAAAGATGTTGTCTCTAGTCTTTGATTAAAAAAGCAGAGACACATAAAATGTTTTCTAGATTATTTTGATAATTCTTCAACGATGTGGCTGTTGGTGATATCAAAATAAAATAAAATAGGTAGAAGGTTGAAACGAGGAATAAAAACCTCTATTAATAAAAAAAAAACTACTCGGGATGTTCATCTTTAAAAGGTTGATGAATTCAATCCCGAATAGAGTTTTTTCTAGTCTTTGATTAAAATAGAGGCTCTTATTTCTGGTTGCAAACCTCTTCCTATATTTTATTAATTGTTCAATGGACAGGTGGATTCTAAAATTATTTGTGTGATAAACTTTAATTAGACTATTATATTTGTTTTTTTTTTTTTAATTTTTGAAATTACCTGAATTTTTTTATTTTGAATATGAGTCAGAGAGGGAGAGAAGTTGAATGACAGGTCTTATTCGGAATCTTGGAATTCTTAACCCCACTCTAACACTGTGAACGCTAAAAGATGCTCTCTTTACACCAGCTTCACTGAAGACCATTTACAAGCTTCTTTCTCTATGTTTTTCCGCTTTTTAGTATGCAAGAGAGAGGGAAGGCCACGCTCATGGTTCTTTCAATGACTCTCTTCATCTCACTAGTATTCCGAAAGGGGCCTCACAATAATTTAAATTTTCCCATGCAGACCGAAGATTTTCCTAAATAAAAAATAAGCAAACAGACAAAGCCTGGTGGAATCACAGTCACAGTCAAAATAGAAAGCCCCTTTAAATAGAATTGTACCATGATCTTATGATTAAGTATTGTATTTACCAATGAATATTCGACAGTCATATTTCCTGGCCGCTTTTGGTTGCAACGTCAGAAATTACTAAGATTTAAATAAAAACATAAAAAAATTTAGAAAAAAAATGTCATTTTATTTATTATTTATAAAGGATATGAAAGTATCTCTATTGGTTATTTACACTAAAGTATAAGATTTAATTTTATGTTTTCCCTTTTTATTTATCTTTTAGAATAAAGCAATAGAATAGAAATAAAAATGATTATTTTCGTTTTGTTTTTGTAAGTTTCAAGAGCCTGAATAAAAGATGGGAATGATAATTCTCTCCAATCTTTATCTCCTCTTTGAGCGAAGCTATTGTTCGTAATCTGGACTATATTGTGGCTGCTCTAAATTTTATATCTCTATTAAAGAGTTATAAAGTGTTTAAAGCCATTCCCCGTTTATCAAAGTGACCTTAATTATATTCAGCCAAGGTTAATTTTAAAGAAAGTAATGAAAAAATATATATATATATATATATAAAATTGACTTATTTTTTATAAAAAGAAATCTGCAACATATCTGCATTTACGGAAGGTTTTGAGAAAACATATACCATGGATAGCAAAAGTTTTACTAATATAATTATTTTTGTTTTTTCGGCATCTTAGGCCATATAGACTTTTGTTTTTTTTTTAATTTCACTTTCACGTCAATTTTGACTTCTGAGACCATCTTAACTATATATCAATATAATGTATTAAGATATCGAATCAATGACTTCCGGTGACTAGTCAACAAAGGTTCAACAGAGTTTGACCTTGCTTAATCTTGGTGGCTTTACCTCTTCGCATAGATCAGGGCATCCAATTGATTTAAATAAATTTTCATAGGAATGCCTGAAAGTGTTAAGGTTATCAATATGTCAATACCTCTAATCTCTCGATGACTAGATGGGAGAAGACAATTTTATTTATAGATCAAAACATTTGGAGATTGTTTAATAAATGAAAGGAAATATTTATATATATTCTATTAAATTATACTTCCAAAAAAATATGGTGCACCGGGAATAGAGCCCAAACCAAGCGTCAAAATTATTCTTCTAATTATATCACAAAATTTTGATGGGTAAGGTGATTTGCTAAGCGGAAATTGATTTTTTTTTTTTTTGAGATATTCATAAGCAGCTAACTAATGAGATGGATTTGAAGAGTTGAAAAGAACTCAGGTTCAAATCCATCTCATTACAAAAATTTATCAAACTATTAATGATGCTTTCTCCTAAGGAAGGAAACTAGAACCCACCCCAGTTATTCTCAAGAAAGCTACTCTCATGAGTAACCAGATGTCATGAAGCGCGAAGTGAAGCGTTATATGAACATTACGTTTATAAGTAAAAATTATTTAATAAAACATCTTGCAATACATGAAACCGAAGAAACGGCGGGTCCGGAGTCCGACATCTGGATATCGTACTTCCTTACTCTAATTCCTTTCTGAAACCACGTCCAATATTTATTCATTCTAATAAACTATCTAATCCTTTCTATATTTCCAATTAATCTAATTTTGCAATTGAAGTCTTCAGAATTGTTTCTCAAAATTAAATAAATAATATTTTTTAACTGTAGTTAATTTCTAAATGTTTCGGCCACTCATTCTTCAGGTACAGTTCAGATATAAATCACATAAAATCTGAAGTGAAGTGAGAAACAAGACCCTGCACGATGAAGTGTAACGCCCTTAGAAATAGTATGACACGAATTAATTCAAATTTTTAAATTCGAGCCAAACAGTCTAAAATAGCTTTATAATTCCTTGTGCAGAGCATTTGGCTATGAGTGGCCATCTTGTTTCCCGCTTCACTTCAGATTTGACATCTCTAGATATAAGACTCTTTCTGAATTGTATCTAAATTTTACTTGAAGAATAAATAAACGTTTAATACGAATTACCCACACTTAAATAGAGATGTATTTTATTTTTTAATCCATTTGATGCTAAGTTGAATGTCTTGATTGAGAAGAAACTCTTTTTTCTTTAAGTCTACAAATACAATAAATATGAAAAAAGTTTCTATGAAAGGAATATAAAAAAAAATTCGATTGAATAAAAAAAAATTGGAAGGCTGTTAAGTAGATAGAGGAATTCAAACAAAAGGCCCGATATATTTTTTTATTTCGCCGGCGAAAATTGTCTTTTGTTTGGATTCCCCTAAAAAAATATGAGTTCATTTGAAATTCATCAAATAGTAATGAAATTTCACTTTGGAATTCTATTTTAAAAGTCAAATTTGAAAACGAAATTGTCGTTGAGTCTACCTGTCCTTTTTATGCTTAAATTGTTGTTTTTCGTAGAAATTCATACGCAAATTTGGAATGAGTTGAACGACTCTGAGAATATTTTACAAATAAATAAAATTATCATATGATTCAACTATTTATATATTTATGGCATTATGGCAAATTTACTGATTCAAAATTACTTTATTTATTTAGTATTTAATTTAATTAAATTTTAAATATTAAATTAAATGATATAGCAAGATCAAAGGGCGTTCATATTATATATATATATATTATATATTTTTTTTTTTTTTTGGGTATTTATATATATATATATATATACCGGTTGTATTTTCATATACTTTCATATTAGAATATCAATAGTTTGGAAGTATGATAATCATTAAAAAATTGCCCTTCAAATATTTTCATGTTTTAAATCGAATGTTTTGACTTATTTCTCTGGAACCTCTGAACCGAAATGGATTAAACTTTTTTAAATCGGGAAAATTATTGTACTAAGATTTAGTTAGGCCATTTTAGGAATTTCATTGATGTGTATTGAGATAGGGAATGAGTTACGGACAACTTTTCTAGTAGATGGAGAGGTGTTTTTGTTTGGAAGGAATCTTTTGGTTTTTGAGTGGAATTCGAGCCCAGCAGGTCAATAAAGGATCCGAGCTGAGACTCTTAGAGGGGGAAAATTTTTGCCGACAGATTTTTAGAATGGGGTTAAGATTCCAAAAATACCTCGACTGTAGTCCTTTTTTGAGAAGCAGTTCTGACTAAAATTTTTGAAAAAACAACAGCTATGAGAGACGCAAAATTACAAATCATACTGCTCAGCCAAGCCTACACATTCTGCCCAGTCACAGTACTCGGTGAGTACTTAATTAATAAATATCTTCAAAAATTGCATGTTTTTCTTCCTTCTACCCATTCCTAATCTTCCTTTCATTTTGTACATTCATCGTTTAAATAACAAAAATTTCTCGGCTTCGGACATTTTTTCTTTCTCAACAAGTGTAGATGAGGAGGGAAGGCACTTAACCCAGTTGGCAAGCCATCCCCTCCCTCTCCTACAACCTTAATGGAATTGCTCGGCATTCGAAGGCTCTATTACGCGACTACGTGCGAATTTCGGGCGTTGCGGTCTGTTGGTAAACATTTAATTAACTTTTGAGCTTTCGAGAGGAAGTGAGAGAGAGTGGAGCAACAAGGAGCTTTACGAATGTTATTTTTAATTGTAGAAATATAAAAAAAAATGATAATTAAATATAGAGGCCTACATATAAAATGAGGAAATATCTTGGGAAATGAAAGAGAGAATGGAAAATTGTGAAGGGCGAATTTCCCATTAGGACTCGCTTTGAGTAGGATTAAATTTTAAATTTCTTCTCTTTGAAAAAAATCTATTATCTACATAAATTCCGAAGAGAACACAAAGAGGCACGCAACCAGAAATGTTAATACGTTCTCGGGGAGAGGGGAGGCCGAACACATTAACAAAGAAGAAAATATATATATGATCAAATAAATTTTTTTGCTCGGGGCGGGAGGCGAAAAAGGGATCTCTAGATCATTAAACAAGAACTTTACCTCAGTTCTAAAGATAATATAATAAAATTGTTTATAGCGGCAGTCCTTAACCTAATAATAAATGCCTAAGTTTTTCTAGGTCACCTCCCTCGATAAAATAAACTGATGTGGCCACTATAGAACCGGTGGCCTTTGCAATGATTTTTATAAATTAAATTCACCTTTATCAGAAAGTTCTTACAATTCCAGGAATAACTGAGGTCGGTTTAAAAATTATGCATTTAATGAAAAAAATAATTGCCAGTATGCATCTGAAAAAGCAATTTCAAAAAATTATAATAACAGTTTCATTGGGGGAAAAAAAAAATTGACAGACTAAATTTTATAAATTTGATTCGGTGAAAAATAGCAAAAAATTTAAAACATAAAAAATATAATTTAATCACTCACTCTTAGGTACTCAGCTGTCAATGCGCTTCAATAAAAAAACCGAGAAGTGCCCCCCCCCCCCATCCCCTCCACCACCCGAGAGATTAAAGGCATTGATGATATCGATGAGAATTTATTTAAATCACTTAGATTAATTACATAATTTACATAAATAAATATGCCTGGATAATTTTATCGTAAATAAAAATATAATTAAATTGTCTATATGTCTAAAAAAGTAAAAAAAATGCGAGAGGAGCGCGA
>JAAAKE020124126.1:0-34745 GCA_010014785.2 Anisolabis maritima
TTGTATTTTGTTTTGTTTTGAGTAATATTATTTCTATATGTAACCAATGTAAGGTATGGCTAGGGAGCCAATCCTCAATAAAAAAAAACAAAAAACGGACGCTTATTTCAAATTGACACCAACTAAATGCTGCGAAACACTACACAAGTTGCGACGGGCCATTCAGATGCGAACAAATGCGTTGTTTAGAGAGATTTTAAAGCGTCAGGGGGTCCCCGCGGAGCCTGCCGTCTGCCACAGGGAGGTTAACTTGACGAAGCCAAAAACCCAGTTGATATTTTGGTCTCGTCAAACGAATTTATAATATTTATTGGCCGCAATTATTTAAGAATTTGCTTTTTTCTTTCAATTTTGGCACCGAAATCTAGCATTGCATTTAAATGGCCCGGAGTAAAATGGTTAAACTAGTGTCGAGACCATTTTCGAATTGCCCCCTTTAACAATCAAATTGCCCCCCTGTGGGGCGTGGGCCCCAAGTTGGGAAACACCGCTCTATAGCATCTGAAAATCTGGATCAATTTTTTTAAATATCAAGAACAAATTAAATAGTTACCTAATTATAGTAAATAGTTATCTAAATATAAGCAATATTACTCTCTCTTTCAATATGTGTGGTTTTCCCATAAAAAAACCATCAATGGTACAATAAGCCATAAGTCATAAGCTGGAGTTGAACCCATTTCGACTCTCTCCTCTTGGTACCAAGCTCAACTTGACTGTTATCGTTATAGAACTCATAGGATTAGAAAAAAATAAATTTTTTGACTTCTTATTTAAGAAATTTTGACCAATTAAATTAGCGAGTTTGATTAAATAGATTTTGAACCGGACCAATTCATTTATTTAACAAAGAACAAAAAATTAGATCAGATATATAATAGAATAAATGATGCATGGGCTTCAAAGTTTTAAAGCTTATAGTGAACACAGAGGGAAATATCACATTGATTTTTCTTTTACTATTAGGTACTTTTCAACTTCTAGTTTCCAAAAATGTATGTATCAACTTAAAATATTCAAATTTCTCACTTTGCCTAGTAGACCTCTGCCATTCAAATGTTTAAATATTAGAGATAGTACGAAAATAAATGGAAATTTTTACGAATCCGGCAAGTTTGGAATGATTAGGTAAAAAAAAGGTGAGATAAAATTTTGTGACTGAAAAATTAGAATGGTAAGTTAAGGATTCCAAAAAAACGAAAAATGTTCGAAAGTTTTTAGCTCGAATTCGAGGAATTTTTCGATTCATTCCATCTCTTATAAATAATACTAAATAATTCCTGAATCTCCTTAATTAAATTTCGTTGCTTTTCGGAATCGTCAAAGAAAAGAGTAGTTAGACTTTATAAAAGTAAGATAGGAAAAATTAGAGGGAATTTAAAAAAATCTGTCTTAATTATTATATCCATTAAAGACCCTTGAATTAAAACTTTTGTTTAGAGAAAAACAAACAATAAAAAGAAGGAATATTTTGTATTATTTCATTTACTTTTTTTTTACATTGCATCCCAAAAAAAAAAAGGAAATTTATTTCTCTTTCTCTTTGACCATCAAACGATTATTTTATTTATTTATTGTTAAAAATCGCAATCCATTTGCAAAACAAATTGTTTTAATGAATAAAGAATGAAACTCTTCTTTCCATTTCTTTAGTTAAATTCATTTGTTACATTTCTTATGCAATAAAGTTTCAAAATATTCTTATCTTCTGGATCAGAAGTTTCCTAACAGATCGAAAGATCTCATTTATCGTCGGAGTTACTTCTGATCCTCATTCAATCAATGCTGGAGTCCCATATGGTTCGTTCCTTTCTTCCACCCATTTTCTTATGTACATCAATGACCTCATTACAGTGACTTCCAATCTCATTCATTGTTTTGCGGACGATAGTACACTGCACTCAACTAGATCGGGATGATTTTCCTCTGCCCTCAGTCGCAAATCTATTGTGTCTTCAATTCATGATGTCCTAGGCTTTTTGGAGAAATGGGGACCCCCTAACTTTAACTCCAAGAAAACACTATGTTGTCTGATTTCTAGATTAAAAGATCAAACATGCCCATCCGTCACCTCTTGACATAATCTCGATTTCAGACACTCACTTTCTGTTCTGGTTGTGACGATTTCTTCGGATCTTTCCTGGAACGACCATAATTCTGCTAGGAGGCTTAGTTTCCTCTTATCCAAGCAGTATTTCTTCATTCACTCACTTCGGACCCTTTACAAGGCTCAGATTCGTCCATGCCTTGAGTATGGACTCCACCTGTGGAGAGGGGCTTCTTAGCTTGCTATCTCTTCCCTTGACTCGATTTAAAGGCATGCGGTGAGACTGATCGGAGACGAATCCCTTACTGCTTCCTTGTAGTCACTCGACCACAGAAGAAATGTCTCTGCATTGACACTTTTTTCAGATATTACCATGGCCGATGGTCTATCGAATTAAAATCCACCATTCCTCCCAAAGCTCTGTAATACAAGGGAGTCATCATCCCAACATGTCATTAAACTCACAACTAGTAAAACTAGCCAATTTCAGTCTTCCTTTATCCCCATTACCTCCCGTGACTGGAAGAACTTCCCTGCTACTCTCTTCCCTAAAACGTACAATCTTCAATCTTTCAAATCCAATCTCAACAAGCACCTTTTAAAGTCCCCACTCTCTCTTACTCCTGTTCTTTTTGGTTACATGTGACCACTAGTCATTATAGGTCTGTTGGACCTTATGCTTACATATCCAAAAAAATCTTTTTTGATGCTTTTAATACATATTAAATAACATTCCTACGAAAATTTTATATTTTAGTTAAGTATAAATTGAATAGTATTTTTTAATTTAGCAGAGAGTGTAGGCTTATAGAAATGCAAAAATAATTTTTTTTTAAGCTTTCAGAATTCTTTAGTTAACATTACTCTCTATCTTAGTGTCTCAATATGCGTGAAAATTACTTTCTCATGACACTTGCAATTCTGTAAAATAATTTTTTCTATAAGACAAAAAAATGAATGTGTTTAACAATATGTTAATACTCTGTAAAATTTAGGTTTAAAATTTCACTTTAAGAAACATTATATTAATTTTGTGAGAAAATATTTTTTTTAGCAATAAAATTTTTTTATTTTTTCATTTGTTGTAATAGCTTAATACTTTGTAATTAGAAGAAAGATATTTTTAATATTTCGATATTTTCCTTTTGATAAGTCAATCTCCATTGTTAAATTTAAAAGGGAAAAATTGCGGGCTAATATCGAGAGATCCCTATTCTGAAATTGAATATCCTCTAAGGGAGATCCTAGTCCTGTATTGATTAGATATCTCTCGCAGAGGTCGATCCAGCAGCATCTCTGGCAATTTTCTTGTCCAAAATTATGTTGTCATCTCTGACATTTATATATTTCTCCACTCCTGCCCTAAATTGAAGAATTAACTCAAGGCGGGTGGAGGGGCAAAAGCCAATTCATTCCCCAATACAAGATAAAAAAAAGTAAAAGCAAAGAAATCATCATTTATTGCTTCCATGTTTATTTATTATAAAATGTGTTTCTTGTCAAAAAAATTTCCCAATTTTGTTTAGAACTCCGCCTCTATCTCAAATTGTTCCATTCAATTAATAAATTACATTTTGTTTCAAAATTTAACAGCCAAATAACATGGCCCTTTATTCTCAATTAGAGTTTAAACTTAAATAATCTTTTAAACGATAGATGACATTTTCAATGTCAAAAGTTTAAAGCCAAACATTTGAAGTGAATCGATGGAATAGTTTAAACTTCCTAACCTGATTAGTTTAAACCAACCTCTCACCTCTGATTGAGAATTAACCTTAAATGTGCAATTTAAATGGGTTTTTCCAATCACTTCAAATATTATTTTCAAGTCATGTGTTTCAGGAACAACTTTCTTGGACTTATGGCGGGGTGGGTTCTCCCGAGAAGGTACCATTGAAAGAGTTGGATAAATTTTTGCCATTAGCAGGATTTGCACCTGGACTGTCTCCATCTCAGGATTCTAAGTTCACTTGCCTGCCTTGACTAATTGTCCCCTCATTTTGTAAATTACAGTTTCGAATTATTTTTGCCATAGTAATGGCTCACCTATTATTGATCAACTTTTCAAATTTGAAATCAAATAATAATAATATCAGTAATATTGGGTGCAGGTCATTTAGGAGCTCACAAATGATAAGTAGGTGGATGCCAACCACGAGTTAGCCGAGCTAAAAACTGGCAGGTGACTTTGTTCGCAACATGTCACTTCTACCCCCTTCTTTAAGGTTTAGGCCATGGTGCCCTCTATCAGTCGTATACAAAGTTTTTTTTTTCAATACCGAGTCATGGAGGGAGACAAGAAGGAGAAAAAATAATGGGGGGGGGGTCGAGAGGGTGGTTGTGGCAGCCAACTCAAAGATAAATAATTATTGAATTTAAACTCCAGGGACCTGACTAAGCTCTCATGACTCCAGTGAATTAATAAATATATTTCGAAATTAATATACTTCTATATTTTTTTGATTACACATCTAATTAAAGAAATTAATAATTGGAGGAGGAATTTTTTGAATATTAATGACGAGAAAGAATTGAAGAATTTGAAAAAACAATTTTTTTAATTTGTAAATATAAATAAATAAATACATTAAATAAAATCAAATTAAAAAAAAAACTTTTTCTTAATTTTTCTGTAAATATGAAGCAGAGAAGAAAAACTTAAAGATAAAATTTTATTTTTAACATTTTATTAGAATTTCATTAAAAAAAAAATAAAAGAGCAGAGGGATTTTTATACGTGGCTTTTAGTTTTGTGCTAAAAAGCAAACAAACAACATCCGAAATGACCAACACTTCTCGGTCATTTATTCAAATCTCTCTCTAATTCTAAAATGTAAGTAATTAATCAATTATGCAGATTTATTCTTTTTATTTTTTCTTGATATAATAAATAATTAATCTCAATTAAAAATATTAGTTCAAATCATACTCCTATATCTAATTCCACCCGGTCCCTTTATTCCAACCTATTCTATGCTAGGGAGGATATCCTAGATTAAGCAGGGACTCTCTCAACACCGACGTGTAGCCTACTCCTTGCGAAGAGTGCATCATTGAGAGGGAATCCTTCTTTACGTCCCTTCCATAGGACGGGGTGTCACAGCAACTGCCTCTCTTCGTAAAGTTACCTAAGGCCTCTATTGTGGTGGGATCCAATGTTCATATCCAGGGCATACTTGAGGATTTGTTTACATTAAATATTTTTATTTAATTAAAAAATCCCTCCTGCCCGGGATACGAACATCGATCTACTGTGCAGAACGGCGACACCCTACCGTTTGCCCCACAGAGCTCTCTATATCTGACATTATTTTTTGAAGGTAACTATAATAACTGGGCTCCGCCCCTCGACACCCGTCTTCTTATTATTTAATATTTATATAACACACTCTTTGTTTATATTGTTTTTTACTTTCTCTTACTGAAATATATTATAGTATGAAAAATAAAAAAGATAGATGTTTGGATTTCAAAGGAAATACACGTTTTAAGGTCCCATAAAAAAGAGTCCCTAAATAGTCTCGGTGTGTGTATGTATAAAAAAATTTATATAAAACAAAAAACTTTAATATTTAATTTAAATACCTTGAATAAAATCGATCAAATCCGATTAGTACTTTTCTTAAATATTTTTTGAGTTTTTGCGAATTCCTTAAAAATAACTCTAACAGTTCTGAATAAAATACATACAGTATATCTCTCTCCATTTAGATTATCGTTGAATTGCACTAATCAATGTAAATCTCAAGTAGTAGCAATAGTACTAAAAGTAGGTCTACTACCTTTTAGGTTTTTGGTGATATTGTCATAAACCACTCTAATATTTTTAGCAGTACAATTTGCAATTATGGACCATTATCGAAGAACTTGATAAGGTATTTAAAATTATGTTAATTCTAACCCTCTCCAGTAATAATTATTTTGAGATGTATTGTACTTTTTATTCTTTAATTTTGTGAATTGTACTTCTCTTCTATGCTAAGCGATTTTTAAGAAATTTAAGAACCTCCTTTCCATTATTAAGCTTAAGAAAAAACTTTTCCGAGTTTTAATTCAGAGTATTTTATTCATACTTGTATGTACTTTTTTCGCATATGATTTTTAATATAAAACTGACAAATAGCTCCAAGCTAAAGGACACGGTGCTTATAATATGCACTATATTAAATTCTTTTACTGGATCACAAGTACTTTTCTTTTATGCATAGAGATTTTTAATATCATAATAGGCTTGAATTTGATTATTTTATTTAAATTGCCTTATAATTATTTTTTTTAAATTATATAATAAAAAAAGACTAATAAATATTTGGAATATATGAGGAAATGCTTCCAGAAATTTATAAAAAAATAAATAAATTAAAACTTCCTCTTAATGAAGACGCTTAATTTTTTACCATCTAAACCATTTCATAGTCTGGAAAATCTCAAATATTCCGATAATTATTTAGTTTATTAAAAATATATTATTTTTAGCTTTTAAAAATATTTCAAGTTAATTATTTTTGTGACTGATAGGAAAGTTCATTGCCTTTTTCGGGCAAAGAGCCAATTGAGCAAATACTCTTTGTTGGTTATTTAAAAACCATTATAACCTAATAAAGAAAAGTCTCTTTTCTCAAAGAAATTTCTTCACTCCTTTAAGATTCTAAAGCAGCTCAGCAGATCATCGTCATCATCACCTAAAATTATGCTAATATATGAATTCAATCTTGATGAGGAAATTAATTATAAACTAAGTTGGCGTTTTGGAACAATTAAGCGAAGTGATTAATTTGCCAAGCTTGAACGAGTTGCCATTGTAGGGAAGATAAGAAAACAAATGGGAGAGAGAGAAAGAGAGTAAGCCAGAAGACCTGAATTTGGCCTGGAGGCGCTAAAGAACCAAGGCCCAACAAAGGTCAAGGGTTAAGGGTCAAGGGCTCTCTCTATCTTTGCTTCTCAGAGTGTAAGCCTGCATTTCTAGATATCATGGATACATGACAGCCAATTAAATGGCTCACTTCTTGCCCAGTAGCATTCAGATGACAAAACCTCATTATCCTCAACCAGAGAGCTTAACCGCAGAGATCTCACTCTCTTTCTCTCTTCTCAAAATCCTAAGTGCCATCTTTATTGACACTTAGATCAAGCTTACGCTTACAATTAGGGCTATGAAAAATAATTGATTAATCATGAAAAATAATCGATTATTAAAAAAAATAATCAATTAATCGGAACAATCGGTTGTTTTAAATTTATATTATCTAAATAGACAAATTGAATTATATTTTTTTTCTGATTTCAACGATATATAGAAAATATATTTGATTTGTTAAGTTAATTGAAATTTAGATAGATATTTAATAAGTTTTAAATTATTATTACTATATTTAATTGCAATTAAAATTTCAAACCAATAATAATAATAATAATAATATTCAAAAATGAATAATAATATTTTGAAATTTTTACAACTATTTCTGTTCGCTTGTTAACATCATTCCTAAAGATATTTGTTAGCTTTATAACAGTGTGGTCAAAAATAAACAATTAGCCGAGAGAATAAAGCACTTAATCCAATAATCTTGTTAAATAGGTATGATCATTTCAATGATGTCTCCTCCTTGGAAAGGAAATAGAAACCCATCCAGGCAAGAAAGTTATTTCTTGCAGTAGCCACAGCGTGTCATTTCCTGACATTTATGACGAAAGTCATAATAAATATTGTATTTATTGTATTTTTAATTGACACATAATTAATTTATCTCTCCCTATTTTTACAAATTTTTTAACAGATATAAGTGTCACTTGCCTTTACGTAATCCATCTAGTAGCTGTGAGGACAATTCAAAATTTATAAATTTACTATTCAGATAAAAATTTGCAAAGTTCCGATAACAAAATCCGATTTTCTTTCGAAGGAATTGTTTTATTAACTGAATAAAAGTTTTTTTGATGCAAATTATAGGATTATATTAAAATTTTAATTTAATCAGGGGGGGGGGGTAGTGATTATTTTAATTTATAATTATTTATTTTACGAATCCAGATTCCTAAAATTTAAATAAAACAACTAGAAAATGGAGGTCACCTGTTCGACGTGTGCATCGAGGTTTCGTCGGTTAGAACACCAGAGAGACATTCAGAATGTTGGTAGATGTATAATATAACTGACTACTAGATATGTCCTTTATTCCATGCCTGGAATAAAATAATTCTTGGGAGTTATCCAGTAACAAAAATTCACAGGAAACTATGAAAAAACCTTTTGCAGAATCATGTATAAAATATATTATGTTAGGATTAAACTTCATCCATCCAAATAATTATTAAAAGTTTTTCTCATTTATAATTTGAATATAAAAACAGAAAATCATTGAAAAAAATCCCTTTTGAAATTAATTTATTTTCTAAAAATTTTATTTATTTATTTTTTATAGTTGATTTTATTAAACAGACAAGTAAATTGAGAGCAACGTGTCCTGTTTTTTTTTTAACTCGCATGCATTTGATTAGAGTCGAATGTTGTAACAAAATCTCTCTGTCTCTGTCTCCGCTTAACAATTCCTCTCAAACCGTTTTAAACTGATTTGCATGAAACTTTGGTGTTGTAAATTGACCAAACCACTTCCATTTCCAACAGTGAACTTTTGTTTTATTAAAACGTATATATCTACTAAAATACATTTAATGAGTTTTAAAATGATATATCCTATCCTACGCAATTACATTACTAACACTTGGTTATGTATAATATAAAATTTCATTATGGTATAAAATATAATTCACAATTCAGAACTTTCCACTTATTAAACATTAAATAAAGAAAAGTAGTCTAATATTAATAAAAGAAGATATTTATTATTTTCAATTATAATTTTTTTATAAATCAAAGTTTTAACAGTTCGATCTAATAAATATATTCAAAGTAGGGAGGCGTAGCCCAAGGGAAGGGTGTAAGATACTTTGAAAAAATATGGTGCGACAAAACGCACATCACATAATTTTCTCATACCTAAGGTATGGGTACTTAGGTACCTAACCTAAGCTGAGTGATGTGCTGTCATACCAGATTTTTTGCGCCGGGCCCCCTCGGTAGCCGTTTAATGTCAATTTAATACCAATTTAATCGATTTCTTTAGAGGAGTTTAAGATAGAGCGGTTACGAAAAACGGCCAAAGACTACATCAGTAAACGTGCCCCAGAAAATTTTGGGGCGGGTGAGGGTTAATACATTTCAAAGATCATCAAATAATTGATATATGAATTTTAATCAAAATCCTTAGAGATAATTGTGAGAAAATAGCAAAAAACTAAAAAAGTACATCAGTAAAATACTACTACTCTTTGCCGATTTAAATGAAAAGCTTCTAGGGGCAAATGATGAGGATATAGAATTTCAGTAACGTATGTTTTTTTGTTTTTACGAAATCTTGCCCCCCCCCCCCCCACACACACACAGAGAGAGAGACAGGGGAACGTGTATTTCCGTTGAAATCTCAATATTTATTTTTTTGGCGATCGCAGTATTTTCTCACTACATATAATATTACATATATAGATAAGAGAAAGTAATAGCACTAACATAAAAATATTTGTTTATTCAATTTTCTCTTTAAAATTTTTCTTTTCAGTGGTGCGAAATTATTTATGGTTTTATTTGTATTTGAGGAATAACTTTAAATTTGCAGACCACTGTAATTAGCAGTTTCATCATACAGCAACTTATACTTCGATGCCCAAAATCCTTTAATTAAATTTAATTGAATCTTGTCCTGTTTTCATTATGTAAAGTTAGTACACAAATAAATAAACATAAATAATTAAGAGAACTTTTGCAATTATATTCTTTCATGTCAATTAAATTTAATAATATGAATTAAAAAACTTATTAGTATTTACCCCCCTATGCATTTTACAAAGTAATTGGGATATATTTTAAAATATTTTCACTATTTAAATGGATAATTTTTGTTTTATTTATTTATTAATTACTAAACATTAGGGAGGAGCGTTCAAAAAAAATTATGAATTACTATATGCCCTTGATTGAAAAATCAAAATGTTTGTAATTTCCCAGACTTTACCGCAAGGAGATAGGTGTAAATCGAAATATTAATACATTTTCTTTATATTTAAAATTTTTTAACATTTTTCTTTTAACTTTTAAATATTATTGTAAATTTTTTAAAAATATTCTTTAATATTTTTGACCATCTCAGGAATGTTTCTATCATATATTTTGTTGTTTTCGCTAGGAAATTTTTATAAAAGCGGAGGAGCAGTTCAGTTAAGTTTGAAATTTGCCAATCAATGAATTCAGTGTAATCTTTAGCGTCAAAATTTATTGTTGGTATTTTAAATATACAGATTTTCTTAAGCCAAGGGTTGAAATAAGTTTAAATTTCAGGATTAGTTCTAAAGCAATTTCTGATACTTTGTGTGCTGCCTCTCATCTGCAATCATTGCAGGCAATATATTTTCTATATTTTCTGAATGGGCAAAATAGCCATTTCTTTGGATAACAGGTTCAATTATGTTTTTAATTGCATAATCGACGATTCTTGACTTCTAAATCATATTCCATAATGCAAACTACCATGTTTACAAGTTGGTTTGTTTTTAATCTAAAACCAAATTGGAGCATACACTTTGACAACAAACTGTGCCAAAGTTCGTAGATTTTTATTAGGATTCACACTTGAGACATAATAATAATCGCAGAATTCAATTAGCTAGTGTTAATCACCTGGAATGATTAAGTTTTCCCAGATTTCTATTCATTGGGTCAATAGATAAATTATTATTGGAAATCGCGGTGACAATTACATATAAATATTTTTGGTCTAAGATCGAGGTCGGCCAAGTCTATAAGAAGCAAATCTGATAAAATTGGTCCAAATAAAATGAAATCCAAAAAAACAAAAGTATGTTACCACACGATATTCACTGTAAAAGAAATATAATATATGTATATATACATTGTAAGTTACATCATGACAACTTTGGGCTTGATTACAATAAGCCAATAAGTATCTGAGGATGGACGAATAAATTTTGTCCGAAACGTCTCCTTTCGGCTTTTAGCATCCAAGGGCTTCTTCCTTTTTTTGCTACTGTCTGTCTTCTTATTCTTTTATTAAATAATTTCTACAACTCTAAAAGTAAATAAATACCTCTCTAGTAATGAAAAACAAATAGTTTTAATCAACAAAAACAAAGACCATTGTCATTCTAACTATTATAGATTTATTAAGAATTTTATTTAGCTATTAATAATATAGTTAATTGTTATACAAGATTGGAACCTGAGTCTTCTTAAACTCAAGATTAGAAACTCCACTGCTTGACTCTTATTAAAAAAATAGCAGAATAGTTTCTCCAGAGCATTTACCCTTTTCAGGCAACCATAATGATTGTATCATATTCAAAAGATAGCTATTTGTTACGTTCTCGTGTTTGTATCCTAAAGGAGATGACAATCAAAATTTTAATTAAATCTCAATTTGTTATTATAAATAAACATAGGACAACCAAAGAGAAGATAAGCAAGATTCCTAATATCCGATATCTAATTAAGCTAACTTTTAACCACACATCTCTCCTCAAAGCCTGACATTCTCTGTAGTTTAAATGATCAGATATGTAGCTTCCAATACCTCACGGAATATACGGTGAATGAGTTATCATATGAGGTGGTTCTATGGAAAGGCATGTGGAGATCAGTCCCAATCCTGTTAATTCTCTTCATGGACCATATTTTTACTTTGAAAACATTGATACAGATAATCAGGTTCCTCGCTTTTATAAAGTTTATATAAAAATATCCGCAGAAAATATAAACGTTTCGGGTAATTTTAGACAGTTTAATTTGACATTGTATAGGTTTAAGTGTTAGTATGGACATCATATATATGGACCTATGCAAAAGTTCAAGAGTCTATCAATCTTGGTGCTTAATTCGCATGACAGGATCATATATGTCAAACAGCAATAGTCACAAACAAGGAGAATCAGTGTCTTAACAATAGGGATTAAATAAAGAGAGAGAGAAAGAGAGAGAGAGGGACGCGTCGCTACTGGTTAAGACTCATCGTCCGAACATCCCCATGTCGTTAAACTCGCGACTAGGAGAACTAGTCAATTCCAGCCTTCCTTTATCCTCATTACTTCCCGTGACTGGAACAATCGTCCTGCTACTATCTTTCCTAAAACTTACAATCTCCAATCTTTCAAATCCAACCTCAACAAGCACCTTTTAAAGTCGCCATTCTCTCTTACGCCTGTTCTTCTTGGTTGCATGTGACCACTAGTCATTATAGGCCCGTTGGATCTTTGATTCTAAAAAAAAAAAATACTTAAATATGAATCCGAGCAGCCAGGCCCTTCAGGTAGGAAATAGTTAAGGAATTGTATTATAAAAATAACTAGAATAGTAATGATGTTACATGGTTATGTCTCCTTCTTCTGTCTCGTCTCGTCGCTCTGGCCATTTGCCTGGTCAGGTGGGCGGCTTGATCATCAGCCCGATACACTTTCTGTCCTTGTCTAGCACATTAACGTCCGCCTCGCTCTCTCTCTGTCTCACTTAGAGCCGGTGCCGGCTATTTCGAGAGACGTAAAGGGTTTGGCAGAGATTCGAAATACGAACATCGACCTCCATTCATCCAGATCATATAGAGAATGGCTTTTTTTTTCTTTTTTTTTTTTTAATCAAAATCACTCCATTGAGGAAAAAAGAAACTCGGAAAATTTTTTCTCATTTATTTTATTGTAACATGTAGTCAACCAAAAAATATACTTCCTCTATTTTATTTTTCCACACTATTTCACTATTCAATGTTAAGAGGCGTTATTTCAACTTTTTATAAGGAAGGATTGAAGGGGGGGGGAACTACCTTCTAAATCCCCAAATGGAACCTTCTTTTTTTTTCTTCTACATTTCGCTTGAGCACATAAATAACGTATTATTTCTTTTTTTGATATTTTAATAAAAAAAATAGTGGAAGAGAGCAAAAACCTTGGAAGCTTGGATTTTTCTGGTTCAACTTCTGGAGGTTTTTCAAATTAAAGAGAAACTGAATGATTATCAATAACTACGTGTATTTTAAATAATAAAAGGTCCTTAAAATGATATAAAACAATGATTCGTCTATAACCTCTTTGAAGTTGCTATTCAAAAGTTGCTAGTTCTCTTTTTAGATGGCAATGTGAAAATAAGGTGATTACTCTCCAATTGCATATAAGGAAATAAAATAGGACTTGTTAAAAAATTTATAAGAATCACTTAGACAGAGGCTGATTATTTAACACTTGTATTTTAATAAATTCTTTTAAAAAGCTACATTTTATTCCTCTACTTTATGAATATCTCAATTTTAGATATATTTTCTAAAATAGAAAATTTAATTGTAAGTTCAGAGCCAGATGGTATCTTACTAAAAAGTGCATCTTTGTTCATATGGTGTGTCAATAATGATGCAAAAACATCCATAACATTTTTAGTAACTGAGCTTATATGAACAACTGTTCCATTAATTAATGGCACTTTGGGAAGGGTCGACTCTGTGATGTACTTTAGGGTGACTTTTGACAAGAAAATGGATTTCAATGAACATATTTAGAAACTATATAGGTTTGTTCAAAAAATAAGGTGACTTTTTATTTTTCGCGAAAAATATTTATTTATTCATCAATATCTATTTTGTCCCCTTCAAAGTAATCCCCATCAGATATAATATACTTGTGCCAGCGCTTTTTCCAATCCTCGAAGCACTTCTGAATCGCGCTTTTTGGTATGGGCTTGAGCTCTTCCAGCGATGCGGTTTTTATCTCCTCAATCGAGGCAAACCTCCGTCCTTTCATGGGTCTTTTCAGTTTTGGGAAGAGGAAAAAGTCGCAGGGGGCCAAATCCGGTGAATACGGCGACAGAGGCATTGAGGATTACGGTGTTGTTTTTGGCCAAAAAATCACGAACAAGCAACGATGTGTGAGCTATGCAAAATGGCTAAAAATGTCAACATATGTTGGGGACTTGTATACCAATAAAAAAAAAAAAAATTGAAAACTAAATGTACGGTGCTCGCGAAATTTGAAAAGTCACCTTATTTTTTGAACAAACCTCGTATATATAAAGAAAAACTTGATTTTATAAAAAGAACTTGCCACGTACAACTTTCTCCTTGCACGATAAGAACTCTCTATCTATCTCTGCTTCATTTAATCCTCACATATTCATCTCCATTCTCTAAATAATATTTGTTAAGGCTGTATCCAACTCAAAATAAATTTTTTATAGTTTAGGTAAAAAAGAGAGCAGAGAGCAGCTAGGTATTTTTTTCATTTATTAATAGCACTTCAAGCCGACGTTTTTAACGCTATTAATAAATGAAAAAAATACCTAGCTGCTCTCTGCTCTTTTTTTTTTACCTAAACTACACAGCTATCCGCCTCACTTTAATATAAATTTTTTAGAATAATAGCCCCTAGACTGGGTCTTCCAGACAACATAAATCATGATCATACTGTTGTTGCATCTCGATTTAATATTCTCAGACTTAAATCGCATTGAAAGTTAAATGATAGTAGATTTTAATTTAAATTCTTGAGTGGAGGTATCGATTGCCTTGAATTTCTGGGTACATTTTGCTTTCTTGTTCCTAATAGATTCTCCAATATGTAACCTTATTTAATTTAGAAATTTATAAAAATTCCTATATCTGATCAATTAGTAGTCAGTTGTTATTGGAGGCCGATAAAAGAGTAGGAAGGCAAACTGCAGCAAAAAAAAAAAAGAGAAGCCCTTGGATGCCAAAAGCCGAAAGGAGAAAAAATTCCTATACACATAATAACACAATAACGTGTAGAATTTTTTAAATAACTACGATGATAGAGATATCAAAAACAGAGCAATGGAATTGAATATTCTAAAATATGAATAAATTCTAATTGTACTATCTTTTAAAATATTTCTTTTATGTCGAAATTTACAGAATTTTATTTTATTATAAATATTGCAGACACATGCTATCAATGTACCATATTTTTTCGTTATAAATCGCGGTTTAAAATTTTAGTTTTTCAACTTTTTATCACTATTAAGCCACATTCGTTTATAGGCCATACCAGTTTATAAGACGCATACTTAAAAGTACCATCCAGATAATCATTGAATAAAACTTTAGTAGGGAGCTGCACGCGCGGTTAGATAGTCGTTTCTATTTCCTTAAATTCATCAGATGATTTAACAAAAGAAAAAAAAAACAGGATTAGATAAACGTTAAATAAATATTGATATATCAATGGGTTTCTATAAGTCGTCTTTTCGAACAAATTCTTTTTTCGAGGAAATCTATAAGCCGCATTCCACTGGAAACAACAATTTTAAAACGCTTTATTTGTAACAAGCCGCGGCTTTTAACGAATAAAAGGATACTATAATTTTATAAAAGGGACCAAATAGTCTACGAATATGCAATATATAAATAAATATAAAATTTATTGACATATTTGGTAAACATAATGTATTAATACTAGAATAAAACTGAAGAGCCATATGCAGAGAAAATGAGGTGTAAATAAAATATTTTAATAAATATTCTAGTTGTATTTTTTTTAACGTTTAAGGACTTAAAGATCAATCTATAGTTAATTCTTAATGAATATGCAAAAAAATAAACGCAGCAATTCTTACAACCTTGTATTGAATTAATATGTGAAAGTGAATTTATTTATTTAATGGTTACAATTATTGTGTTCATTAATAGTTTACAATGAAATATTTCAAATTAGGTAATATAATATTTCCTATCTAGAGAAGAAATACTCGTTCATTACTTTATATTCAGAATAATGATGACTTTACATTTTTTACGAATATAGCTTTTCAAATTAATTTTTATATCATCACATTGAATATCTTCCCAGAGGCAGAAACATTTTATATATTTTCTATATCAAAAGATTTAGAATGTTTTACTTCTCCTTAAAAGATTATTACAGTCTACCTAAATTTTGCAAGTTTTAACTTGTCTAAAAAATTTTGATATTCTACGTAGCCTATATAAGCCACGCGATCCGGTTTCTTTGAAAATGAGTTTTTCTATAAAGTGTTTTTATATAGAAATATTGGTCCCAGCAGCAAAATGTATTCACTAGATGATAGAACTTTGAGATTTCACAATTCTGGCTTAAAATTTGTGTGTGTGCTTTGGAGGGGGCGATAAATTATTATATTACCAGAGCAAAGGAAAATGGAAATAAATTTTTGATATTATTCTAAACCCTTTATTATTATTTAATCTAATTATGTAAGAAATAATTTAAAGAAATGTAAAAATTATTTACATAAAAACATTTATCAAATAAGATCGTAAAATATATAGTTTGTTGCCCTAAGGAAATTTGTTCTTAAAAGGATTTGATTCCCTTGGGAATAACGGTCTCGAACCCTTAAATCCTCAATATAAATATTTCCCCAGGAATCAATGATCAGAGAAATGAAGTTTTTTATAGAAATTACATATATAGCAATGGTTGTTTACTTGATGGCCTTTACGACAATTTAGAATCGAATATTTCGTATAGACCTTCAAGATGATTAGAATACTCTAGTCTGGAGTTTCTATTATGAATAGATGATTAAAATATTTAATTAGAGCTCTGGTGAAATGATTAACATTGTTAATATCTATAATGATTTTCCTTATGGTAATTGTCAATTACGAACGTACCATCATTGCCAAATTTTCTATTAGTTCAATAATAAGTATTTTATTCTAACATTTAATGATGGCCTGTTATAACTATCGTTTCTTTGATATGCCTAAAGCTGAGGTATTCGCCCCAGGGCGCTCGTTCAAGGGGCGCGAAAATGACCAGTTGAAAGTTCGATTGAGTGTATTTTTACAAACTAAAAGCATCCCAGGCCGGTAGGTCGACCTATCCAGTCCAAAGTGGGTGGAGATAGACGAAATCGTCTGAGGGCCACCTGTGTATGTGAGCGATTGTGTGTGTGTGTGTGTGTATGTATGTGTATATCCAGTCCAATGAATAATAATGATTTAAATTTTAAAATAAATTTGATTGTAAAAAAAGTCTCGTTAGAAATTCTTTTTTTCCGAATTCGATCGATTTTACTAAGAAGATACTATTTTGAAAATATACTTGGTTTTTGTTTCATGTTTATTTCTCAAAATAAGAGAAATTAAAAACCAAGAAAATACTTTTTGTAGAACTGCCAACGACAAACAATTTTCTGAATTCATTCAGCGCAAGGAACCCTTAGAAGATGATAACTGATAATTTCTATATGTGAAAACAGTTTATTCAAACTCGCTATATTGCTAACACTGGCTGTCAGAAAATTATAATAGTTTTTCATCAGATGCAATTCCAAGAAAATCAATAAGAAAGCAAGTAGAGCTCTGTCTTTTATTTCTTATTAAAAATCTGGCGCGAAAACACCAAATTTTTCTTCTTTCTAGAAACGTTAATGGGTTTAGTAAAATTTTAACTAATGTTAAATGTGTAGAGTAATAATCTAAGTAATATAAACCAAAACAAAATAAAATATGGTGTGACAAACGCACATTACACAACTTTCTCTTATCTAAGATAAGGAGAGCTGAGTGTTATGCTGTCACACCAGATTTTTTTCTAGATTGGCCCACTAGATAACTCTGTTAATGTACAGCCAACCTGCATTTATTTTGTTTAACAAATGAGAATTTTATATGACTCGTACTTTTTTTGTTTTCTGAAAGATGATAGTGGCCAGCCAGCATGCGCAAGCAAGGTGCGCTTGACTATTTGTAAGCTCGTAAAGAAACATTTAAATTGAGGGTACCACTATTTTGATGTTGAAAATAATTAATCCATCTAAAGATTATCTAATTTATTATATGTACAGCCAATTTAATAAAAAACGTGAGAATAATTTAAGAGAAAATCACAAAAAACTTAAAACCGTACGAGAGTAAAGTGGACCCTAAACAATTTTGGGACGGATAAGGGTTAATACATTTCAAAGATAATCTAATAAACATTTTATATATGAATTTTAATCAAAATGTATGTAGTTTTTTTTTAGATTTTCTCAAAATTCGCTCTAACGATTTTGATTAAAATTCATATATCAATTATGCATTAGATGATCTTTGAAATGTATTAAGCCTTTCTCCCCCCCCCCCCCTCACAAAATTGTTTGAGACCCACTTTATTTAAATAAACATTTTCAACTAAATTACAACAAATTATTTGGAAAAAACCCAAAAATTTGTTTATTTATTATCGAAATATGATCGAACGCATAAATAATTTCAAAATATATAAACATGAAATCATATCGTCTCTTTAAAAAAATTCGAGCAAATTTTGAGGCTACCCTTTCCACACCTAAGCGTGGCAGTTGCCTAAGCTGAAGGCAAAAGCCCTTGTGGGTGTAATTTAATATGTAAATGTGTCACCTGCTCTACATAATCTATCTTATTTTTACTAAATTCTAATATGCATATAACGAATCATATATAGTTAAGTCAAAATTCGTTGCATTTGTATATTCCAACCTTTTTGTCAAATTTTTTTAAAGATAGCTTTAAATCAATGAATTTCCAAATCCTTTAGTCTTTTTTTGATTAGTCTTTACATATATATATATATATATAAATGCAAGGAAGAGCACTTTGCGAATTCCTTAGGGTGGGGATATTCCCACAAAACCAATTACTACTAACGAGTGTTTGCACTACCTTAAATTAACTTGGTTAAATTTACTTGAATGCGTCCTGGTGATTTTGTTGTTATACATAATAATTAACTGGCTTACTTAGATGTTGTCACCTCTGATAAAATTTACAGATTGCTTATTACAATCTTTATAATTAGTTTATATCCAAATTCTCTCTTATATTCTCTTATATTTTGTTTCGGTGCATTCAAACTTTTTTCACACCTTATTATTCGTTTAGTAAACTTTTATAAGAAACTTAATATCATCTAACCCTAAAACAAACTTAATCAACTTCCATTGATTAATTAATTGGTTGAATATAAGCCCATCAATTTTTTTTAGTTTAATTTGGAAATCATATTATGTTTATTAACTAGCGGACCACTTCTAGTAAAAAAAAAACGAGGCGAATTTTCTCATTGCGATGTAGATAAGCTTATATTTCTACAAATAGTTCCTCGGCTACTGAGCATTTGAAAACATCCTTAACACCTTATAGGTATGTCATGTTTTAGTAGGCAAAAGATCTAATTTTTCTTTTGTAGCCACTACAAAATAAAAACGTTTCATTTTGCTTAGATTATTTTCATTTAGGTTCTATTTAATTAGATTATAAATTTAACCTGACCGAAATAAATATAAGTACTCGTCGCGGTCTATTTTTTAAAGCAAATGAGCTTCCAGTTTGGTTAGGTTAATTTCGATCCGGTTAGGCTCGGTAGATAATAAAATTTAAAATTGAATCGAATTGAATCATTTGAGAGTTGAAAAATATATAGATGCAACCAAAAGAGGGAACTGACACTTGATGAAGAAGAAATGGCTCGCATAGCTAGCAGATTAAAACGGTATGGGCTCAAGTAAATCGTAGTCTCTATCCATCTTCAGAGAAATCGACAATTATAAGTTTTGTCTTAAATTTCTTATAGTTTCTCAAATATCAAACAAAAATATTTTTCTCAATTCAAAAAATGTCTAATTGAACTAAACATGTCTGAATACAATTTTATGATTTTAATTGAGAAAAAGTTTTGTACATACTCATGTCGTCTAGTCTGAAAAAGTTTAAATTTTCAGAATATAAAAATCTAACATCCAAGAAATAAATTAATAATAAATAATTTTGATATTTTGCTAGATGAGTTTGTGTTAGACAGGGTATTAATCGCGTTCCCTGAACTCGAACCAGGATATTCCGCTCCCGCCACATTTACACAAGGACAATTTCGTGGGCGCGAATCTTCAAAAATATTTTTATCTCAACGATATATTATATATTGATTGATGCTTTATTGCTGGTTGTTTGAAAACCATCATCTATTTCAAACAAAACCATATCATCATCAGTCGGCAAATTTTCTCTTTTTTCTTCTTTGTTTATTATTTACTTATTTATTTTCATATTTTCATTATCGTTGGTTTTATTTAAGAATTTTTTTGGAATTTCTTTCTTTTTGTATTAAGAATAGTTAAAAAAAATTTTGCTCCTTGTTTTTTATAAATGAAAGTTTTCCTCTTATCAAGCTTTTTCTTCTCTTCTTGTTAGGTCTTGAACATTATTTTATTTTTCAATTAAACAACTGATTCTTTTGGAAAGAAAAAAAAAACCTTTGTGAAATTTTTATACCACCTTATAAAAATATAATTCTAATATTAAAAATGCGAAAATTAATTTTTTTTATCATATCTTTTTCATATTATATTCCTTATAAAATTATATTTTTTGTCATCTTTTGTTGTCATTCTATTGAACAAATTTGATTTCACATTTGAAATTTTTTTAAAAACATTTATTCTCTTTCTTTAGAATTTCATCTAAAATTATACTTCAAACTAAATTTAAGCCCAAGGCCTGGTGAAAATCATTAGTAGAGGTTCTATTTAATATACAGTATGTATTAAATGTATTATTATTACTGGCGCTTAAGAAGCCATCGTCTAAACATTATTCATATTTATTTATATATTAATTTAATTAAAAACTAAGCTAATTTAACATTACAATTTGTTGGGCTCATGCCGAACGTAGATGGAGCAGGATTTCCCTACTTGAAAACGAGATAATCTCTAAGACTGAAAGGAACTCCTGCCTGAATGAGCTGAGGTGAGACTGTTGAATGTAGGAAGTCAGGCGGGGCTGTAAGGGATCCAGATTTTGAAAGGTCTGCCATATTGAAAATTTATTTAAAAAATTATTACATATACCATGAGGTAAATAAATTCGCTCGATTTTGCTTGCTGGAGAATAGGCAACCCAAATGACAAACTTACTAATGAATTAATTGCTCCAGACCTAAGAGAGAACCCCGCATGTGCAGTTATCACATCTTTCTAGAATTAGATTAGATTAGAATGTTTGTCATTTGGGTTGCCTACCTTCCAGCAAGCAAAACGGGCGAGTGTATGCACCCCCTGGTAGGCTTTCGCTCCAGCGCCTGAATAGCGTCTGGACGGCCCTGCTCTCCATTACAATTAATATTTGATACTTTTTTATTAGACACTTATTTCTCTCCCTCAAGGCTAGAAACTCATCATTTCACTATTGTGGAATGTTGATTTTGGTTGCATGGGGAAAATTATTTATAAACAAGTTTGCTACATCACCTTCCTTAAAAGGACTCATTCATTTTGAATTGTTCTCGTTCTTTTTGACGAATAGGATTTTTCTCATTACAATACAAATTTTTCCTTAATTTTTTTTTCATTTGATCTTTTTTTTATTAATAGGCCCTTCCGAACTCACTGAATAAAAGGTTTTGATTAAAAATATTCTCTTCCAACGATGTTGCTGTTGCTGTCACATTTTATTATATAATATTAATATATATATTATAATATAAATTAAGCTACTAGATCATTAATATATTTTAAAGTGTCATACCCTACTGTTGTAACTACAGACTATGATATATTATTATTTGGTATAGTGAATTTTCATTCCATTATTTTTAGTGAATAAAAGCGCGATAAAAATTATATATATCATACTAAACAATACACTTTTTCTTTTTGAGAGTCAGCTCCTTTCAGCCCATGACCTAGATTATTTGGGCTTCGGCCCTCTTGCCTTCCGGGTGTCGTCTTTAATCTCGGTCCACCATCTGTTTCTATTTGGATAGGCGTATTTATTTCATGTTCAATCGTAAATAATTGAATTAAATCTTTTTTTTTATTTAAATAAAAGACCAACAAAATATCAATTAAATTGGTATTCTAAAGGTAGAATTGATTAAAAAATTAGGTTTGTTAACCAACCATAATTACTGACTGAATAGAGGGAAATAAATTGGAATTTTAATCTTATGAGAATACATTGATTTCACATCACTTCTTTGCGAAGTCCTAACGTGTTCAAACCATTTCTATGTCGCCTACATAAATAATTGTTATAACATTTTAAACGAGACAGAAAAGTATTAGACTCATAAACAACTTTGTTCCAAGAGTTGCTGACGCCCTGATGCGCCCTTTTTTAGGCTAAAAAATAAATTTGCAGCATTTCGTTGATGGTTTGGCACTAGCTGGGATTACTAATTAAAAGTTACCATTCTTTTTAAAGATTTTGCCTCCCGCATTATTTATTTATTTTAAAATACTTTCTAAATATTTTATCATTTCCTTTTTGCTATAATGTTAATGAATGTCGGTGACATTTATTAAGCCGCCTACGCATTACCAAAGCCACTTATATATTATATTTAAACAACCAAGAGGCAAAACACTCATATAAAGGGAGGCAATTAAACAGTTTGTATATTTGTAGAACAGTTCTCTTGTTTTCTCTATATAATAAATCAACATTTTTTTTCCAATCGAACATTTTTATTAATCACTTTTTATTTTTATTGGAAAATTCACTGAGTCGTTTAAATTATAAGCTTTATATTGAACATTTTTATTTGTGTCTAATAAAAACAGGGGCAAAAAGATTTTTATTAAAAAGGTTAATTAAAACTGGGTTTTCAAATGTATTTGACACCAAACGGCTTGATTTTTTTTTTAACTTTTCTCTTTGTATTTAATTATAAATATTTTGCATAATTTGTTTGTTTTTAAAATTTTATTATCGTTAAAAAACTTTCATTAGAATCAGTCGAAATTTTAGAAAAAAATTATTTTAAATTTATTTTACGAATGAAATTTAAAAAAAAAAATTTTTTTTTATACTCGGATTTAAATTAATGAATTCTTTTAAGGAAGTAATTACTCAGACAGTTGTCGAAAATAAATATATATTTATAGTTAAAACACAAGTTATTCGAGCTTTTCTGGCATTTCTTTAATGCCTCTTTAAATTTTTTGAAATAAAAGTTTCTCTTTATTTGGGTAGTGAAAATAAAAAATATTATCCCTGCAATTTGCGATAGGGTAATGAGAATCGTCTCCTGGTGATAGGCAACCAGTTTTCTCTGGTGAGCAGCCATTTGCATTTGCAGGGGCTGTCATTTTGGTTTAGCCGAGTGACCAGGTCTCCGATCAGGTGGTCAAGTTGTCAGGTGGCCAGGTGAGAGTGACCGTCCTTGGCTGCACCCGGCTCCTATAGAAACCGCAAAACTAGACATAAATTTTATCTGCCCACTTCGCTCCCTCTCTAGTTAGTTTTCAAAAGAACACTCTGGCAACGTTTTGCTATCACATTTTTCATCTTAGTAGGAGAGAAACCTGAATTTTTATTATTATATCTGCATCATCAATTTGGCCTTTTTTTATAACAAAGTTATATAATTAATAATTAATTATTTATAGGATTTAATCACAAAAAATACCGCTGTCTCCAAGATTCGAAGGATGTTTTTAATTTGTGCTTACAAGTACAAACCCCAATCAGATTTCCAAAATTTTTTGTGTAATACAAATAATTAATTACTATTTTTATATAATTTATTTTTTTATATAATAAAATATATTTCAAAATATGAAATAAAGAAATGTTAAACTGAGACAGATAGGCTAATATTTCATAAATAAAATAAAAAAATAAGTGAATGGTAGAGGAATAAAATGATAAAAACTAACCATTTATAACGTCCACGTTATAAAAAAATTTCTTGAATATCAAATAATTGAAAATTCCCAAATCTCGAAAAAGCAAAAAGTGCCTTCCCGAGGCATCCTGGTGCAAAGAGAAATTTTCATAGGTGTCAATAATACTATAAAAATAAAATAATAATAAATACATATAAAACCTTTTCCATAATACCTCAACCGATACATAATCTCTTTGTTATTATTATGTATTGTCATTTGTATTACATTTACAACGCTATGGGCCCTTTTTGATTGGCGCCCAGAGGCACTTGCCGATATCTTCACTCATTACTCCTCTGAACAAAATAATTGCAAAATTAGATTAAATAAAATTTAGAGAAAATTTTCATTTATGGTTTTAATGAAGAATCTTAAAACATTTTTTGGGTTGTCTTTATGAATGTGTTTGTGGACAAGCATCGAATACTTCCCTGAAAATAAAGATTTATTAATTATACTTCATAAGTTCAACTTTCCATAAAACGGAACTTTATTGATTAATTTTTTCACTTTTATTAATTATTTAAGAAAAATATTTTTCAAATAAAAATTATGTGAAATATGATACTTTTAAATTTTTATTAAATAATGTTTTTCTAAATAAAAAATTAAATCTAACTAACTACTAAAGCCAACTTTTGGGTCTTTTGGTTTTGTTCTGGCCTCATCAGTAAATAGTTTAATCGATTCTAATTCTCCCGTATTTTATATAATAAAATTTTATTAAAATCAACTTAGTTTGACTCCTAAATCACAAAGATGAAATTTTGTACCAATTCAAAGCTTTGATGATTATTATTAGAGATGAAATAATTATAAAATCAAATTGCGTTTGATTGAGCTTATTCAAGCGAAATGTGCATTTATAATTTATGATTTACATCAATCGATCATTATACGAGTTGTAAATCAACTTAGAAAAATATAAATATAAAAACGAAACAAATCTTTTTTTGATAAATATTACCCATATTTAAGAGGTTAGTTTAATGTTCAAATGGGGATGATAAAAAAATTCTCTCTTATAGTTTATTTTAACTGAATGTAAATTAAAGTTTTTTCCTTTTATGTTTATTTAAACCCCAGTAATTCTTAAAAGAAATCCAAGTTATAAAAGATAATTTATTCTTAATGAGATTTTAGAAAGACGCAAATTTATTTAACTCGAAATTGAAGTTGGTCTTTGAAGGAGAGAAGAAATTGTGCCAAAGCTACAGAAAACATTTTACAAAAATCGATAAAAAATTTCGAAATTTTAACAATTTCAGGGCTTTCTAAACCTTATTCTTTTTTAGTTGTATTTATAATTATGATAGTTTATATATATAAACTCTATTATCTTTCTATATTTACTTTTAAGGATTTGCTTTATTTTCCTGCATTCTTCTAATAATGTCTAACTATGTTCTAAATGTTCTAACAATAATGTCTAAAACTTTATAAGGTGTTTAATAAACACAAATGAAACTCTTTTTACAATCGATTTCAGATGACTAACTTATCAGAAGTTTGTGAAAATAAAATTGAATAAAAACTCTCTGAAGAAATTAATTATTGTTCCATATTTTACACAATTTTGGAAATCAATTATATTATATATAAATAATGTACGTATAATAGCAATACGTAATTAATTTCGCTTGTGATAATTTTTTTTTTTAATAATGGGGCTATTTAGTAAATTTTTATTAAATTCTCTCCATGAATTGATACTTCCCAGGAGCAAAATATTAATTTCTAACCTTATGTTTTGTTAAGAATTTAATATGCCCTTGAATTCTCTATTCTTTTCTGAATCAATCCGGGCTCTTAATTAGGCGCATTTGCTCCAAATCGAATGAAATGCTGCCAAGCAATCACAGAGGAGAAGACGGAATTTGCGACCTTGGCCTTGAATGCCCTTCTGTCCAGACCAAACATAAGTAAATCCTTCCCTCCCATTTTCCAATCTCTTCTTCGATAAATATTTTCAGAACAAAAACAGAACTTTCTGAACAAAAACAATCTAATCACTTTATTTTTATCTTATATGTTATAATAAAAATATTTTGGACAGTTTGTTCCGCATTCGCGTTTTTAATTTTGGATTTATGGTCTCTGAATTGGAACTAAAAAATTCTTTATATTTCTAATCAGAGGGGATTTACCTTTCCTTACCTTGACTCCCTTGACAAAGTAATTATGTTTTTTTTTCTTCACTTATTCATATTTTCTATTATTATTAGTGTTATTATTTGTTCCTAATCAACCAAGAATATTTTCATATATATAATTCTTTTTCTTTGAACGATTCATTCAATAAAGAAAAGACAATGGAGACTCTGAAGCCAATAAACCAATAATTATCTCTTGGCTGCAAATTGTATTCTTTAAAATTTCATTCATTTTCACTGTAAAAATAAAATACATCAATAACTTATGACGGTTTAGATTCATTGCTGTAAAGATGCTCCAGAGAGGACCACGACATGCACAGGGGGGATTCAACAACTGCACATGCATGGTTAGCTCTGAAGCAATGAATTGAAAACGTCTTTGGTTGATTCTGAATTACTGAAATATTATAACTGGCACCTTTCTGTTATTTAGAAAACATTGAATTAAAATAATATTATCCAAACCTCTCAAAACAACTTACTCCTTTTATACAAAAACATCCAATGTTCTAATATCACACAATAGATAATAGATAATATAAGATAATAAAAGGTAATATGCCTAGCAACAGAAACTGGGTCACTATTAGTTTTTTTGAAGTGACATTAAAAAAAAGTTCTGAAATAATATTTTTGAAAATTGAAACTTTTATAGGTCTTATATGTTCGCCAGTTAGTTGTTCTTAATAAATTTGGCAAATTTGTAAGAATTAGCACGAGTAGAACCGGACCTGGAGGCGTGTAAGCCCAAATGGCGATAAATTGGGCAGAGCTGTCCATTTCTGCCAATCAGGATAGGCTTGACTTGGGACACACCCTGGTTGTTCTGATCTTGTTTTGCCAAGTTCGCGAAAAGAGAAGGCCGACCAGTTCCGGTCGTCTATTTGACAAACTCTGTGGAATAATTTTAGAAAAACCTGTAAATGACATCATTTTTAAAAAGACTTCTCGTTCTTTATTAAATGAATTTTCTAGAGTCACTAATACTGAAATAATAATAATTTCTTATTTCCTGGGAGTAAATCATAGATTAAATTACATATTATTTGATGTAGGAAATTTTCCAAGATTTAAAAGAAAAAAATATTTCTAAAAACATTCCAAATGAAAGACTCCGTCTCTTCTTTTCCCTGGCAATAATGACTTTAATGCGGTCTCTTATGTCCGGGGGCAGTCAGAAAATTTTGGGAATGCAATTGAAGAATTTGGACATTATTTTTTATATTTTTAATACTCTTTCATTCCATTTTGATTCATCTTCAGGTCACCAAACACAGGAGAGACCAACGACCACAATCCCATTATTTATTGTTGTTTTCGTTGTCCAGAGGCGCTTTTGTTGACCCCTCAGCCCCCCCTTCCTAGCTAAGCCATCGGACCTTTATATAATAAATAAAAATTTGAATTTGATTTATGCTTTTCTATTTTATGATATCGGGTTAAAAAAACTGTTAACATTAGTATTTATTTATTAGTATATTTAAATTTAAATACCTCCTACGTAAAATTATTTGATTTAATAAGAGAAGAAGGTGAAATTATCTATTTGAATAGAAAATAAATCATTTTTTTTTTTCAATTAATTGGATTAATTTCATTATTTTCTATTAAAATAATATATTTAACTTTTCTGATTTTCTTCTTCAACTATTTCTTTTATTACTTTAAATATTTGTGACATTCAAGATTTTAATTAATTCATTTTTAAGGAAATTGGAAGGAATTAAAAGTAATTTAAAAAAGTAAAAAGTAAAATCTTGGCAAATTTGCTAGATTCATAATATGATTACCTGTAGATAATTTTATTAGACAAAAAATACATCTTTTGAGGAATAAAACATCTAGCCCTCAAAAGTTTGTGTTTTAATTTTTACAATCAAATTTATTTTTATATTAACTCAAACAAAAAAAATCTTTTATTCCTTTTTGATATTTACTCTGAACAATTCCTCAACCATTCTATATTTCTATTTTATTCTAGGATTATCCAACCCAATTTACCCTTTAAACTAATTTTTTTGTCTCCCAACCCCTTGTCAGCCTCCTCGGAATTTTCTCTGGCTGTTTTTTAGGAATACTCTCTACTTTGCTCCCTCTGTTTAAACATTTTTTTTCGCGTCCTGAAATTTATTTTTCTTTTCGTTTTTTAGGGCGTTCCCTGTTTGTGCTCTCCATTGCGGAATCTTGACACCTCTCACTTTTATATTTTTGTCTACATATTCCGGGTTCTCTCTTCGAACTCCCCAAGGAGGGCGCGCTGTCATCCATTTCTATTTTATTCATAAAGATTCTATCATTCTTAGAGAGAAACAATAAATTGGGTTAAAAGAAGACTCTCTTATCCTAACAAGTTTCTAATAGTTATTGGGGCATTAGCGACTCACAATATGTAGGCCTATAATACATATATGTTAGAGAATTGTGTTGATGAAATATTTGGGGCCCTTGGCTAGTCCAGCATTTCCATTCAATGTAAAATCGGTAGTCTACCCTCTAAATTATTTAATCCCTATTTATAAGTTTCATATTTAATTATTAGTTTCTTTCTAAATTACGATAAACTTTTTTTATTTTTTTCTACGCTTTTATTCTTGAATTAAAAGAATTAAAAGATAAAGGAAAGGGAAAAAGGATCATACATATTTAGATAATATTTCAATCTCCTGGACTTTTTAATAATCAGCTCTCATATAACTTTGTCTAACAGAGGGGAGGGAGGAAGGAGAGAAAATTACAAAAATCTTTAAAAAGATATCAGTAAAAAATCCATTCGACTCTAGTCATATTTAGCATAAAATGAATATGTTAATTACGATGATCAAATTTTCATTTATATATCTATTATTTATTATTAAGAAATATTACATAGTAAATAATATAGAAAAATTAAAACTCTAAGTTAATAAAAATTATAATATTCTCTATATATATATATACATATACGATGTACATCTAATAAAACAACAGCCATTTATAGAGTTATAATAGAAATTTAGAATAAGCTTAATTTGGATGCAAACTCTTAATTGTAGAATTAAATTATTATAAAATCTCTTAAAATTGGTTGCCTAACTACCGACGGCCTCTTTTTAATCTCATTATACTTAAAGTACCTTTACATACCATAAAAGCGAAAAAAAATTTTATGGCCATTTTTATTTAAATAAAAAACTATATTTAAATAAAGAAATATTAAGAATAAATTTGCTTATTTCTCTTTTTCTCTCACGCTCCATTGGTTGACACTCTCTTATTATGGAGAGTAACTTCTTTGAAATTAAATCCCTTCTCCTTCGCCAAGAAAAGTCATCATGATAGAGTTGGATAATTCTTTGACATAATTCGAAGAATTCCAATGGTCACTTGTTATCTAATTTTTCCTTTCTCTTACCTATATATGAAATATATATAGTAAGTATTGGAATCTCAAAAAAGAAAAAATCGATGTCGAGATTTCAACGAAAATACACGTTTTGAGGTCCCCTGAGTTTAAAAAAATGGGTCTCGCGAAAATGTCAATGTGTGTGTGTGTTTATGAACAAGATTTCACAAAAACATACGAGGCTGAAACTCTATATTTGAGCTAAGTAGTGGCGTATCCTCGTCACTTGCTCCTCGAAACTTTTGAGTAAAATCGACCAACTGGTACAAGTACTTTACCTATATATTTTTTTTATTTTCCCAAAATTCGCTCTAATAATTTTGATTAAAATTCATAAAACACTAATTTATTAGACGACCTGTGAATTGTATTAGCTCTTATCCCCCCCCCCCCTCAAATGGTTTGGTTCTTGTACGTTTTTAAGTTTTTTGTGAATTTCTTTTAAACCATTCTGACGATTTTGATTAAATTGGCTGTACACATAATAAATTAGATTATATTTAAGGTGTATTAATCATTTTCTACCTCAAAATCTAAATTTAAAGGCTCCTCTACCCTTTGACCCATGATGGGCTTCTGAGCACCTCGCTTGCGCCTGTTGGCAGGCTACTGTCATCTTTCGGCAAACAAACAAATTGCAAATCATATGAAATTCTCATTTATTAAACAAAATAAATTCCAGTTGGCTGGACATTGAACGGCGTTTAGTCACACCAGATTTTTTCATTATATGCCTGCCAGGTATGTTTAATCTATTAGTTCTGTTTTCTTTCTATATATTATACTTAAAAATATGCAAAACTCACGGTGCTTATCTAATAGAAATACTTTTCTTTATATTTCCTCAGAGCCGTGGTTTTCGCTTGGCTTGCCGAACAGGGCACCCCCTTATCAGTCCTCCACCCGCATCCAAGGTTATTTATTATCACCGATTGACGTTCGGGTTCATTTGCCGTATAATACTCTCATTTATCTTCACTCCTTTGTATGAAACTCTTAATTCGGACTTTAATTGTTTAAACAATATAAACAAATTACATTGCGTAGATATCACAAAGAAACCTGGAGTTTAATCGGAGGCTTCTAGCTCAAGCGCCACTATAGCCACTAAATTATAAAAATATTAAATCAACTAATAATGGAAATAAATTATTGCAATGTCATTTTAAGACAAATAATTAGATTTTTATAACTGAAGATGTCTTCTGAACAGAAAATTAATTTTTTGATTAACAGTTAATCTATTTTCTAAATAATACATTATAATTAATTATTGTAACTTATTAAATGTTTTTATCTAAACTTACCATTTTCAAAGAAAAATATGAATTATTAATGAGAGATATATTTATTTATTAACCTACATACAATAAATTTTATTTAAAGAGCTTAGTACATAAAATTCAGGCTCTCACACGTTCTTGAATGGTGATCATGAGTTACCTAATTTTGGTCTAGCATATCCTCCTTTTAATTAACATCAGGCCTCGCGAGAACGAAGAACATTTTTAAATATAAATATATTTATAATAATATAATTTTAATAAATATTTTTATAATAATATAATAATTATAATACTAAGACCCAAAATAATCGGAACCTTTCTTTTTAAGAATTTGTATTTTTCGAATATTACTCAAAGTAGTAGTTAGGATATTAAGGTTCCCCCTCAAACACACATACATACACAAATATCTTATAAATTCGTATAAGGGGATGGTCCTGCTCGAGAACAGCTCGCATTGCGGCCTCTTAAGCCCCCTAGTTACGCAATTGATATTAATACTCTTCTAATATAATAATGTATTGGTTTGAATTTTCATCAAGATTAAAACATCAAATTATTGAAAATTATCTATTTCATAATATCTGTAATTTTAAATACTTAAAAACTTGTTATTTATACAATCAAGATAACAAATAAAATAAATAAATATGCTTCATACTTATGTATAATTTTGAAAATAAATATTTAGAGATTGAATTCACTACTATCATTAGGTACCAGTTAATTTTGTATTTGACCGTATTCATTTATGAATAACAAATTGATATAAATTTCTGAAACGAAATAATAATTTAATGTTAAAATAAAAATATAATATATATTGTTGGAACCAAATTGAAAAGAAATTTGAAAGATTCCTCCTCGCTACTTGTTTTTAAATTACCTTCGCCCTTCACCAAAAGTTGCGTCATCAAATTCATTTGATTTCTAGCGATTTCGTAATTTCAGGTATCCTGGTTTGTTTTTAATCAATTATATATAATTATTCACTGAGTTGTGTATACTCAGGTACTCTGGCTATACCACAGGAAGATGTCTAGTACTCCCACACTTGACTGGACAACCCTAATAATAATAACAAACACCAAACAAAAAACCTCTTGCGGAATTTTATTTTAATTACAAAAGATTATAATTAAAATTTCTTTGAAAGGGCACTTGAGAAAGAATATTAATTGCACGAGCATTTGCTAACTATCAATAAATCTTCCAAGCTGCAGCATCAGTTTAATATTCATCAACCAAATATGAGTTATTTATTTTTTTAAATTAAATTTTATGCAAAAAAAATTAATGGTTATGTTTGGTGGCTTAAGCTTCTGCTGGCTACGTGGCTCCAAACTAGGATTATCAATGAGATCACCAAACTTGAAATCCCATAGGGCAGGCAATTAATTGAGAGATTTTGTATTTATAAAAAATTCTTTACTTGCAAAAAGCAAACAAAAAGTTTTGATCATGTTTCGAGCTTGGATATAAATAAACAAAAACAAAAACAGATTCTTTATTTCTTGATTTAATTTTCTTTAGGGTGTCGTTATTCAATAAAATTAATTAAATAATAACAAACAATCAAAATGAAAGAGGTGGGGGGGGGGGGGGAATTATAAAATGTAACCTAATTAGTAACAAAACAAAATAATGAGTAAATTTTGTATTAATTTTTGAAGGGATTTAAATAATTAATTCTATTGTTAGAAATTCCAAAGGGAGCTTTAATTTATTTCCTCGGAAGGATTATTAATTTTATGGTAATTAAGAATCGTCTTCATTCTGAATTTGCGATGCTCTTTTAGAGGAATAAATTCAACACTCTTAAAATGGAAAACAAATTCAAAGTGAAACTTATCGTTTATTCCAGGGGTCGGCAACCTTTTGTGGACACTTTCAAAAGAAATATCTTTAGGCATGCATATACCAATATTATGTAATAGCTTTAATACATTTTTATTTAAAAACAAATATGAATATTTGGGGATCAACATAAAAGAAAACAAATAGGTAACAAAAAATTGTATCTATAGTAATAATTTGGCTAAAATGTTATAGGGGCATCGAAGAACAAAATACAATATTAAAAAGGTATGTGTGTGTCCTGCGCCACGTAAGAAGTGCACGTATTTCTAAAATACCAAGGAGGGCAGCGCACTTGAGGGTTCACATCAAACTCACTTTTAGCAGAACGCCACCTAATTCCTTATACTTTGTGAAAACTTCGTAATATTCCGGTGTACACGCGTAGGCAGGATAAATTGTTAAAAAAATTATAATTGCTTGTTGGGTCGCATGAAAGCCCATGGCGGACCTCAGGTTGCCGACTCCTGCAGTCTGATGGATTCTTCTCTCGACCGGAACAGGTTAGTTGTTGAAGACCCCTCGTTGAAAGAATGTTTTTACTAGGGATGACATGAAAGACATGAAAATCGAAAATTTATTTTAAAAATTACTATCCCTCGATTCCTGAATAAGATTAAATACAAGCTCAATCATAAATGATTCGAGGAAATTAAAAATAGAATAAAATTGATCAACAAAATTTCATACTCGGAAAAATTGGAAGAGTCATGGATTCAATATTGCAAACCTTTTTAGCATTTTATAAACGCATTAAAATCGGCAAAACTGATAGAGAACTTGAGAAAATTATTATTTAATATTATAAAGAAATTACATTTTTTTTGAACGTTGACTAATTGAATTTCTTGCTTGATATCACTCAGGAACTCACAATTGGTTAGTACTTCAATTGGCAACCTACTTTTTTCTTTCTATACCAGGCTCTGCTACGGCCCAGCGTCTGCCTTAACTCACTAGCATTTTAAAAAGAAAAAATTCCTTTATAAATTTATATCCATAAATATTTCATTCAAATTGCAGGAATATGAAAATTTATAATAGTTTTCAAGTTTATAGAAATATAAATAATATAATTGTTTATGTTTATGCATTCTGTCTCCTATTAAATCGCTTTTCGTTCTCGAGATATTTGCATTTGAAAACTTATGAATCTCCTAATGCTAAGGAATTACTTCACTTCACCTATCTTCCTCACCGATAATTTAATTATCAATGATAACAAAGTGGATTGGATTTGAATTAAAACTTATTTCTTATTTTTTTTAAATTGGATCTATTCCATTGAATCCATTTGGGAAGCTGAAGGATAATCTGAAAGCCTCTGATTATCCACCGCATTTTATTTTAAATTTATTTATTTATTTTTTTTGAATTTGTTCAAATTTTTTCTTATTTTTTGGCTGCCTTTCCATATAATCACCAAGGATATAAGCACTTCTCAACCCCATCCCTGACAATATATATATTGCTACGCCCATGAGAAGCAGGTGATTATTGCTGACGAGAATTTTAACATTTAACATTTGTTTCTAACTTACTAATTTATTTCAATAAAAGAAAAGCTAATTATCTACAAAACGCGATAAGCCATGAACTTTAGTTCCCACTTTACTTGCTTCCTCAGCTCCTTACTGTTTGATTGCTTCGATAGCGAAGTTAATCGATTCAACTCTGAAAAATATTCTGAGTTCACGCAACTGAGAAATAGTTTTCACAACAAAAAAAAAAGTGTATGAAATACAACTCTCAAGTCAACTAAAAAATTTAACGGATGTCGAAATGAAAATTATAACCTAAAACACCTCACTTGATAAATTTTAATAAAATATAATTAAATTACTCAATAATGAACATTTTTCATTTTTACAAAAAATAGACATTTAATATTATGAAATAAAATAACTGTTTAAGAATTATTTTAACCTAAATAATCGGTATTTAAGAGATTTACAAAAGAAACATATTTGCCACAATGGAATCTTTTTTTCAAAACTAAAAAAATTGCGTAAAAGGAGCATTGCCTTTCCATTTGAACCGTTTTTATAGCCCATAGAGATTTTATTACATCTTCAGAAACAACCGACATTGTGACGGATAGAAGATTATGCATTTCGCATGCTTTGTACTTTGACACGCTGAATTATCTACTTTTTGAAGGTGCCAAAACCGTAAAGCCACTTAAATTTAATATGTATATTTGTAAATACATTTGTATTTGGCGGTTTATCTTTGGAGACATTGGTTTGTGAAGGTTGGCAGTACTGGTTGTTGTGAT
>JAAAKE020124127.1:0-15082 GCA_010014785.2 Anisolabis maritima
GCATAAATTTGCACAAATAATGTCAAGAAGTGAATGATTTTTGGTAAACATCGGATCATTAGGGGGGGGGGGGAGCTAGGAGTGTAATTTTTTTTCTTTATATTACCTTATCCCGAGTAAAATGATATACAACAACAGTAACTAAATTTGTTAAAATTTTATTTTAAAAAATTATTTTAAGTTGGTTCTGGAGCATCGCCAATTGCCACAAAAACAAAGCAATGAACAAAAGCAATTAATATTTAATTTTAATCAAATAATGACTTGAGATTTAAATATATTAATTAAATTAATTAGTATTTATTATAGAAAAAAAATGAATTTTGACCTTCCTATATCCCACTATATGTTAGTAATGGCCGGCAAAGATGACCGCTCGGTTAGTCCCATCAACTTATTTTTATGAGACTTCTTTTTTAATAATGTATTATTTTTATTTAAAAAAATAATTGAAATTTTTTTTCCTTTAAAAATTTCAAATTATTTATTTAAAGGTTGTCTCAAAAGTCATTTTTGAGTATTAGACAAAGACTCGTGCTTAAAAGGACTTAATTGGTTTTAGGTTTAAAAAAAGATCATATCATATAGCTGTGTTTTTATGAAATAACTGCCTAAATACTGCTATTGATCTGAATTTTAAGTGAATAAGAAAGATTTTATAAAAAACTATTAAATAAAAAATATTACCAGGAAAAAAAGGAAATGAATATTAAAAAAATAAAGACCAGTTGACTGGTCTCATGCAAATATTTTGAAGCTCCACTTTTGATTTTCCCAAAATTACACAAAAACTGAAGATATGAAAAAAATGAAATTTGTTATCTCGTGTTTTTCTGTGGGTCGTATAATTATCAGGTGATAAATGCCTTTTTTAAGATATATAAATCCGAGCTCTAATATAAATTTCTAATAATTTTTAAATTAAACTAAATATCAAAAATATTGTTGATACAAACCTAAGTAATAAATAATAATAAACTAAATTTGAATAGCGATGACTTCTGTGGACACCCATCCAATGTTGAGTCCCAACTGGATGGTGCTAACTTTGAGAAGTAACTATGAACTATTGGATCTCATCACGCTTGCATCATTACAAATATTTTCAAACAAGGGTAAAGCTCGGTGGGTGCCATCTGGCCCGGGACCCCCTCTTTTCGTGTGGGGGTTAATTTGGCGGGCCCGAGGCCTAAGGCCCCCATCATTAGCCAGATTGACATGCACGCGCCCTTCGGGTTTTGCGTAGCCAGTTGGTTGCTCGCTTTGTTTCACTTTCGTGTTCGATTGCTATTGTAGCGCGTCCAGTCAATCAATTACAACTTGATTAATCATCAGGATTGGTTAATCGAAACATGTCAACAACCGATTTGTTTGGATAAAAATAAAAAATAAAAATAAATATAAAATATATTTAAGAAAATTATAAGGAAATTACTTTTCTTAGAATGACTAAAATGATCTCATATATTATATTATATACCACCAGGAGCTATTTATATTAGACTCAATAGTTGTTATATTAAGAAGAAAAAATAGTGGGTGCTTATGAGTAACTTAAGTGTGGCGAATCCTGTGATATATTGACATCAATAGAGCAGTGCACACACATCAAACAGACAAAAGTTCTCTGTATGCACTATCTCATTAAAACGTCACTTTGATGCCCGTGATCAACAGGCCTTATTTTTAGTTCCTAAATCTAAAAAATTAAAAGGGAAGACAATTCATACTATGGGTTGCAGAAATTAGTTCGTGTTTGGTTTCTGAAAGGCAGTTAACCCAAATGACAAACCCACTATTAAATTTTTCAATTAATAACTCAAGAGAGGATCACGCATGGGCAGTTGCTAAATATTCCTAGAAATTAAATACTGAATATGTGGTCCTATCTAGAGCAATTAATCAAAAAATTCAGAAGTGACTTGGTCATTTTCCTCTTTCCAGCAGGCATAAACGAATAAATTTATGCACCCCATGGTACATTCGCCACTATAATTAATTTTCAACCGATTTCTAAGGCTTCTAGTATTTTAATATTAGGAATTTTTTTAAAATAAAAATACCTTCGAATTAATCAAGAAAAAAATTACATTCTCTCTTCTAGCGTTTGTTACCTTCAATCTTTTTACAATTTTCAGTTTTTAGGAATATTTTCTGGTCTGCTTTTATTAGACCCCGTGCAAAAGAGCGAACACTGTGATACATTGGCTTTAATGGAATAGCGCACACACATCAAACATAAAAACAGACCATAAGACACTGTGAGCACAGTTTATTATTAAAACTCCTCTCACCCTAGTTTTTTGCATCAGTCTTTTAATATCTGGTCTCACAGTGCGAAAACCAAGTTAGACAATATAAGAGATTTAAGACTAATCTGTAGTATTATAATTTGAATAAAGTTCTAATATAATATTGGATGGAAAATAAAACTGGACATCATAGTGTCCCGTCGTTTTAGGGACAAAATTTATGAAAACGAGACAAATGGAACTCCTATACTATAATTTTTACTAAAATGGTGTATTTTAAAAAATTGACAACAAAGTCCCTCCTTTTTACCGCCTCTTCATTTTTTCTATAAAAGTTAATCATTTAAAAATTTCAAAAATCTTGTCTTATTTTCTTCCCCTATAGCAGATCGATTGCTTTTTAACTTTTTTTTATGGCGAGATGGCGATATTTTCCAGACGACTTTCTTTCAACAGCTGTTGATGCTTAATCTCCTATTTTTCGCCCTTCCTGATGCTCCTTTTCACGCTTTAAACATTTTTTTTATTCAAAATGTAAATAAATATTCTAAGGTAATCAAAACCTGGCTCATCCAACCGTCCCTTTCATTCAATTGGCTTGAGAATGTGCTTATGTTTATAGAAGAAGGAATAGATTAATTTTAAAAGTATGAAAAAAAATGGAAGAATAATAACCCATCAATGATATCGATTAGATTTTATTAAGTCGGCGATGAAGATGCCACCACCAGGATCGCTGCAGTCAGAAAAGTCAGTTACTGTTGACCCTCCAAGGGAGAAGCCTATTATGACGGCTGATATTTTAGATATATAAAAATAATGTATACAAGTTTAAATGACATAAAAATTAAAAGGCTTTTAACTTGTCTTTTTACAATATCCCCATGACCTCCTGAGACTGGAACAACCTCCCTGCTACTCTCTTCCCAAAAACTTACAATCTCCAATCTTTCAAATCCGTGTAAAGCATTGGCTAGTTATTTTGATTATTTTCCCTGACACATATTTGTGAAAATTTAGATATTTAATTTTAAATCAGTGAAGGTGATTGATCATGCCCTTGTAAGCTCAAAAAAATTTTTTGATAAAAAAATGAGAAGAGAAGCCATTATCTTAGCCTTTATCATTGCGGTGATTAATAAACCTTTATTGATGAGGATAGACAGCAGAGGTCAAAGGGTGCCCTCCCCTTTCTTTCTCTTTTCCCTCACATCACTCACATCTTTCTTAAAACAAACCCTTCTCCTTCCCTATGTTTTCAACCCCCTCGATTTGTTTTGGTTCACGAAGTTGATATGCTAATAAAATTTTATCATATAATGGATAAACGATTTGACATCCATTATGCGTTTTATCATTTTTTTTTATTCAACGATAAAAAGCAAATATTCTGATTGAAGATTATCCGTCCAATATTTTCATTAAATATATATTGAAATAACGTGATCTTTTAAATGTCTATTGTTTGTTAAAAGGATAAAGTCAATTATAGATTACAAATTAATAATAATCATACATAAAAATTTATTTGCCGATATTTCTATCAAAAAATTAAAAAAAAATTAATTAAAAACTATATATAATGAAAGAATAAATAAATTATTTTATTTTAAAATAAATAGATCATTTGACCAATCAATTAATTATCATAAATTATTAATTTAAATATTTCTTAAAACTATTAGTTAGATTTTTATTAAAGATAACTACGTTGCAAAATATCGTATTGATTCATATTAAAATTAATTGAACAATAGATGTAACATACATGTTCCTTATCCTGGATAGATGCTTCTGAATTTGGGCAATGCCAAAATTTAATAAAAAAAAAAGTATAAAAATTTTATTGGAGACGGATTGATCCAATGTTATAAATGTTAAATCTAGTTTATGTGTTTTATGGTTATTTTGAGTCGCAAAATCTAGAAAATGAACGATATTTCGCCTTGCTTGTATTATTCTAAACTTGTACTTTTTTGAATTAAGAAAGCCTCCAAAGAATTCAAAAAATTTTACTAATGAAAAAGCCCAAACAATGTTGACTATATGAATATCCATTTCTAACCAATAGACGGTGTTTCTTTCTTCAAAAGATTTAATTTCGTTTTCCTTCAGTTCCCAATTTACTTTTAAGAGACTCAAAGATGTGTTGCAGAGGGCAGGAGATAGCAACTGTTGCTGGAAACAACTGGAATACCTCACCACTATCATTCCCACTTATTCAGTTTCCTCTTCTTTTTTATTTACATTGTTTTATTGTTAGAAAGGGTTGGCGTGGACCAAATGGAACTGTCTACCAAACCTGCTCTAACACAAACATTTAATTGTTCTAGACATAATAGTAGGCGTCTTGTCAGTTTATATAATTCTTGTTCTAATTTTATCTTTGGTTATATATTCGCGTATGATAGAACTACTCAACTCAAAGTATATAATTTCTTCTCCATCGCTTCTTCATTTAAAGTGAAGGAAATCAAATCTAAAATTAGGATAATGAAAGATTCATTTCCTATATTGGTTGCCAAAGTAAATTCTTTAATAAAAAACTATTAAATTTTCATTTATATTATTTATTAAATTTCACACTTGGTGAGTGTATGATGGCAATCGAGGATACGAATGGCATTTTTTCTTTTTCACTTCACTTTGACTTCCCCTCATGAAGGGCCAGCCCACCAATTAGGCATTATTTTATTAAATAATTTAATATATTCGCATGTATAAAAAAGAATTAGTTAAATATGATTTTGATTTGAGTATTATATATAACTCTTTTTTGGCATCTAAACCTCCCTCCATATTTATTTAAATTAAATGACAAGGGAGGTCAAGAATGAGTTAAATCGTGCAAGTTAGGGCATTATCAGGAGTAGCTAGGAACCGCCTGTTTGAGCGATCCCCCTATGCCTAGTTTCTTATTAAGGCTCTAAAGCACCTTATGTCTCAACTTAGAATGTCACATATTGTTTTGTGGACAATGTCAACCCTCGACATCCCCCCACCTCCTCTTTGTGTAACTCTTATCTCTGGCAGTTTGGCCCTCCAAGGCCAACTTTTTGCGAGTTTCTTGCTTGTTTCTCAATGTCGGTTTAACTTGCCAATTTGGGCAGATTGGGGCGTTGTTGTTCCATTAACTTTTTGTCTCCTTCTCTCATCAATGATCGTTACAAAAGAAGAGAGTAAGAAAATCAATCTTCACATATTTTACAACCTGTTAGTGATTAAACAAAGTTGCGAATCAGAGCCGAATGACCACAATAAATTTATCTATCATCATAAAATAAATAAATAGCCATTAAAAGACGGAAAATTTTTTAAATGAAAATTGAATAATAGAAAGTAAAAAAGGAAGTGTAGCATTCTTTTTTTGGCAAGGTGATTTTATAGTACACTTTTTAGTAAAACGGCAACTGTTTGTGCCTTCTTCAGGTCTCAGGCGTTAAAAAATCAGAAATTTCATATAAAAAAAAGTTGGCTTTTAAACCACACGAATGCTCAAAGAATGTTATCAGATATTAATTTTAAATTATAATATTATTATATTAATTATTCAATGAGTAATTCTCAGATAATGATGACATTCGATTTTATAATGATAATTATAATAATGACCCAGTGCTATTTATAATGTGGCTTAAAAAGACATATATATTCGAGCAACCAATTGACGAGAAGTTGTACTCAAAAGGGTAAAATAAAGTCCGCCCCCTCCCCCCCACACACACACAAAGGCTGTTACATTTTCTTTTTTTCATTCCAACCTTCTACCGCTAATATTATTATTTAAATATGTAAAAAATTTCAATATTCCATCTTTAAATTTATCAAAGTTTGGCTATTTTATTTTTGATCCCCAACTGGAAAAGTCATACTTATTTAATATAAACAATGAAGCTATCATATACAGGGTGCGCAGTTCCGGACAAAAAACATTTTATGCAAAAAGTTGTTAATTTAAGCCAATATACAAAGATACAAAAAATACTGTTATATCTCATTTAAAGGATCCTTGCTGAGAACTTTCATTCTATATAGCCGCCCTGCGCCTCTATGGTGATAGACACCTGCTCGATCCTTGCGCTAAAGCGCGAGCACATTGATATCAACTGATAGTGGTTCATGGCCGTGAACTCTGCCTCGATAGCGGCCCGGAGGGAGTTGACGTTAAGGTGCCTAGACTTGTTGGTTTGTCTCTCGACTACGCCCCACACGTAGTAGTCCAGAGGATTTAGGTCGGGACTGTTTGGAGGCCAAAAGCCCTTCGACCAAAGCATGTCAACGTTGTCAGAGAGCCAATTTTGCACTAAATGGGTCGTGTGGGCGGGTGCTCCATCTTGTTGATAGATATACAGTCTCCCAGAGGACACAGTCTCCATCCACGGCTTACCACTGACCTCAGGACCTATAAATAAATCTTCTTCGTGACCGTTTTGCCCTTCTGGAAGAAATGCGGCGGCATGACATCGCCCTCACTTGAGACGACGCTCAGGACGTGGATATAGACCGGAAACTTGATCTTGTCTACCACAGGGACGTCCTTGGGGTTGTGGGCGAGCCAATGGTCGTTCCTTGGGTTCACTTTGGCATCCACGGTGAACATTTTTTCATCAAAGAAAACCTTAGTGCGATCAGCAGTTTCGTGTTTTAATGAGGACAGAAGCAACTTGCAGTGGCTAATTGTTTTGAGCTTGGCGGCCTCGGAGAGTATTTGGCGAACCTTGAGGAAGTAGGAGGTATATCTGAGATCCTCTTGAGCTATTCGACGAACGATCATTAAGCACACCCCCAAGACAGAGGCCAATTTCCGAAGAGAGGTCCCCGGGTCTTCCAAAATCATGTCTTGGGCTCTTCGGATGATCTCTGGAGTCCTTGTTGCCTAACTGGAATTTTTCTGACCGGAGTGGAAGAGCCCTCTTTGGACTCCTCTGGGACTGTGTATCTCTTCACAACGTTATATACAGTCGATCTTGAGAACCAGAAGAATATAATTATTTCGATGGGCGTTCTTCCGGCACGAAGGTTTTCTATAATCGCAGCTCTTCTACCGTACTCCATGCTTGGGTTGACGAGCTCGACCATTTTGGGGTATTGAAAGTCTTACTGACATATTTAGCTAACTTTAGTGCCAACTAGCGCAAATAGAGCGAGAACTTCAAATACAACTTTGTCCGGATTCTAACGGCGCACCCTGTATATGGAAAAAGGACTTGCTTGCTATTTGTGAAGCGGTTAAATACTCAATGAGATTAAAGGTAAACAATAGTGTTATAATTTCTGATTCTCTAGTATCAATAGATTGAAAAATATAACTGATTTTGATCCATATTTTAATAATGCAAATCAAGAAAGTAAAAAAAAATGTTCGATTTGGGCAATAGGTCCCTGAGGCATTAAAGGCAATGAAAGAGTAGATGAAGAGAGCAAAAAACTTGATTTTAGGAAGCATGATTCCTTTACTTCCCGGAAGATATTTTTGGAGTGACTATAAGAGAAATTTTGAACATATGGGAATCTATTAAGATCAAATAAAAGGCTAAATTTTTAACAAAAGTACTTACTTTAGCCTTTTACTTGACCTTCATAAATATTTATTTGACATATCTCATCTTCACATATAAATATGGGAATCTAGAAGTAAGGGACCAAGATGGTCGTTATATTCTGCTATTTGGTTTCTCCTATCTTCTCATCAACTATATCTAGTATCAATCAATGGTAACATCGTTTCATTATATAAATCGAAATGGATTAAAACAACACGATGTATATTTAAGTGAAATTATATATTTTTATTAATTATTAATATTATAATATAATATATTTTAATCTGTTAATAGCTATATTTAGATAAGAATGATCAATAAGGTGTAGGCCAAACAAAATGTTTCAATAGAAGCGAAGGCCTTATATATTAAAACTAACTAACTAACCATCTCTAAAATGAAAGTCTTCTATTAAGTAACTTTCAAATGACTCTTTAATTAATTGATCTTAAAATGAGATTGATAAAGTACGACAAATTATAAAAGAACATTTTGGGGCGGAGCTTGCGTAAAAAGATGAAGACTGCCATTACTCTCTTTCCAAAACAATCTATATTTTAAAAAAATAGTATACTGGTATATCATTGGAATCATTGCAATTTATGTCATACTACTACTAAATGAATCAAACTGTCAGATATAAAGGGTGTCCCAAGTCTTTTTTTCTTTTTAAGTCTATTTCGGCATCTGTGGCTATTTAGACTCCGTCCTTATTTATTTATACCAATTGATAGCAAATATAATATAAATGGAGAGGGCTTCTAAGGAGGCTATCTCTCTCTTCCCTTGATGCGTTTCAAAGGCATGCAGTGAGACTGATCGGAGACGATTCTCTAACTGCCTCCTTGCAGCCACTCACACCAGAAGAAGTGTCTCCGCCTTGACAATTTTTTACAGGTATTACCATGGTCGATGTTCTGATGAATTAAAGTCCATCATTCCTCTCAAAGCGTCAATATACAAGGGAATCATCGTCCCAACATCCCCATATGGTTAAAATCGCGACTAGTTGAACTAGTCAATTCCAGTCTTCTTTTATCCCCATGACCTACCTACTACTATCTTTCCGAAAACCTATAATCTCCAAACTTTCAAATCCAACCTCAACAAGCACATTTTAAAATCACCACTCTGTCCTTCTCCTGTTCTTCCTGGATGCATGTGACTACTGCTCATTATAGGTCTACTGGACCTTATGCTTCCATATCCCAAAAAAATAAATAAATAAAATTTTGTTGTTCAGGACGGAAAGCGAGCCACTGATCTTTGGTACGAGAAAAAAGACTTTTACCTCTGCACCAAGGGACAGGGCCCAAAAGTCATTTTAAAAATACAATTTTGCTAAAATGTTTCAATATCCAGGTTTTCTTTTTCTTATTTTAAATTCTTAGATGATATAGATATTTTAGATCTAGGCAGCTGTGGTTACGCTGTTAAATCACAGATGTCAATCGTTGACTTTTTTGTCTTGTGACATAACTCCGTGTGGGGTATTACAAAAGATATGGTGCTCAAAAAAACCTATTAATATTGGCCATTTAAAATTGCTAATTGAGAATGCTTCGAAACATATTAATAACAAAGAATTAATTGTAGTTCCATTGAGGACAAATATAATATAAAGTTTGCTTGCATCGAACACAAGGCTCATTGTTTTGAGAATTATCGCTAATGCCTGTTCATATTTTTATAATTATACATGATTTTTCACCTACTTGATGTTTGTTATTTTAAATGTAAATCGGTAAAATGACTTTTGGGCCATCTTGTTAATACACTTTAAGACCAAGATGAAATTAATTACCTTCTCCTTAGTTACTGGGCAGATTGGTTTTGTTCTTTTTCAAATCAGAGGATCATTTTACTAATGCCCCTGTAATAGCTCTAGAAAGTTAGAACACCTGTGAGCTCCTAAGAAAAATGGCTCTTCCTAAATAAGTCAAATCTAACAGCCGAGAATTATCGAATTAGTCAGTAGGAATGTTCCAAGAATACAAAAAAACGAATTACTTTTTTAAATTGCTTCGATGATTGAATATGAATTGCAGTCATTATATAAATTGTTCAAAGTTAAAAAAAATATGGTTTGACTATACGCACATCACACAACTTTCTCTTATCTGAGGAAAGGAAAGTTGAGTAAAGTGCTGCCACATTAGATTTTGTGTCGGGCATCTTAAATAGGCGTTCTCTAATTCATCTCATAATAGAATAAAAGAAGTGTTAGAGCCTATTTTGAGAAAATCGAAAAAACTAAAAGAGTGCATCAGTAAAGTACTCGTACCCGTTGGCCGATTTTATTCAGAAGCTTTGAGTTGCATGCGACGAGAGTATCTAGCTTAAATATAGTTTCACTAAGATTTTTCGTTTTTGAGAAATCACACACACACACAGAGAGAGAGAGAGAGAGGGAGACTATTTTGCGAGACCCCTTTGTTTTAGACTACGGGAACCTTTGAAATATTGACATCGATTTTTTTTGCGATCTCAATACTTTCTCACTATAAGTTTCATATATAGGTAAAAAAAATAGGAATTTTAAATTGCTTCTGGTCAAGACGACACTAAAAGTTAATGATTCAATACAATAGTCAAGTAATATATCATTAAAACAAGATAACTTAGAGAATTCAGTTTTTGTGTTGTATTTTTTGCTTTATTTAGAAATAAAACATCAAATTATTTGGTTTATAGCCTATTGTTAACGCTCAATTGGTGCGTCTAAGGAGAAACGTAAAATTCCTGGGATGTCTTCTCTGAACAAACTTCTTGATTTTGTCTATATACTAATCCGAAGTGTAAGGATTTTGTTATTTAAACAATTCCAGGGATAATTAGAGATTGTATGTCAAAAAATAACTACAATTTTTGGGTGGGCAAAGAGGGATGAGAAATAAACATCTGGTATGACTAAACGCACATCACAAAACTTTCTCTTATCTAAAGAAAGGAAAGCTGAGTTATGTGCTGTCACACCAGATTTTTTGCATCGAACTCTAAGGAGACGTTGATTGTTCACTTAATAGAACAAATTACAGCCGATTTTTTTGTTAAGTCTTTTTCGGTATCTGAGGCTATTTAGAAATTAATTGGTAGCCAATATAATTTAAATAAATTTTTGTCGCTCAGGCCACCACTGACCTTTGGTACGTGAAGCCAGACCTCTACCTCTGCACTAAATGACAGGGCATTACAGCCGGTTTAATCAATATCGTTAGAGAAGTTTAGAAATCACAAAAATCTTTAAAAAGTACAAGAGTAAAGTGACCCCCAAACAATTGGGGGGAGGGAGGGATAAGGGGTAATAAATTTCAAAGATCTAATAAATAATTGTTTTATGAATTTTAATCAAAATCGCTTGAACGAATTTTGATAAAATCGAAAAAACTAAAAATTCAGTAGCCTAGGCCGATTTTATTCAAAAGCTTTGAGGTGCATGCTACGAGGGTACCTAGCTTAAATATAAAGTTTCAACCTAGTACGTTTTTTCGTTTTTGAGAAATCTTGCTCACAAATAGACATACACAGACACACAGGTAGGCCATTTTACAAGACCAATTATTTTTAACTCAGAGGATATCAAAACTTGTATTTCCGTTGAAATATCGAAATCAATTTTTTGCGATCCCAATACTTTCTCACTATATATTACATATACTGTATATAGGTAAGAGAAAGTAAAAATTTGAGTTTTAGAAAATTTGAAAAAAAAAAAAAATAATTAATTACAAGAATAATAATGATGGATCATTTAAGGAATAATAAGGGTAAAGGACTTGAGCCAAAAAATTGATAAAATATCTCTTTTATTTTGCCTGAAGTCCTTCCTGCTCCCCGTTTTCCAAAAAACTCACTATGAGTCAAATTCACTTGCTCACTAATTTGATGTCACATCTACGTCATATGAGTTTAAGTTCAATTCCAATTCAACTATTCTCGACATTACTTAGTAAATTTATGGTAGTTGCCGTCTCCCCTAAATGCATTTGATTGAAGAAAACAATGATTGGGGAAAGAGTGAATGGAAAATATGCACACTATGATTGGGAAAATAGTCTGAACATAGCAAATTTGATGATGTGTTAGTGCTTTGACAAGTTGAGTGGCGTGCCACGGCGAGGGAAATGTGAATTCTTTTAATTGCTTGTCTTTAATTTAAAGTTAATATGGTGATTGTTGAGTTGTGAGGCATATTTTAAGTTTTTTTTCTCAATCCCTTCAGAGAGCATCTAATTAAAATAAATAAGAATAACTTGCCTTATTTTTTTAATAGCTTGAGAATATTTAGGTTGAAACATTTTAATTTACTACAAGAAATTATATATTAAAATATTTCTTTATTTTTCTGATGATGACAATGAATAGTAAGTTTTTATCTCTTGTAATTCTTTAAAGTTTTATCATATAAGATTTTTAACTTATGTAGTATCATATAAATATATATTTTTTACGGTTAACTTTTTTTTCAGCCTGAATGCCCTACTGAGAGAAATGTGGGTTTCTTTTAATAGAATGAAGAATTAGAAATTTAGAATATCTCTTGGCCTCCAGATAAAATATTATATAAAAAATTTTAGAGCAGCGATGCATCAAATTATGTCTTGAGATGCTTATTATATATGTCAGCAGGCGTTTTCTCTCTTCGAATCAAACGCCTTCTTAGATATAGATCAAGATTTATCGAGGTATATATTGCAAAAGAATCCAAAATGGATTTATCTTATGATTGAATGGGTCGGGTCGTTTGTATGCCTGCGTTGTATGTTCGGTAGCTTGCTAATAAATTCCCAATGGTTTGTAATTCATTCAAATCGGCAAAAGGAATTGTTTCAATGTGTTAGGGAGGATTCACAGGTTGTATATAAATATATATGTATATATACCCACTGAGATCCGGTCAAGATCAGAAAGAATGTTAACCGAAAAAAAAAAACGATTTGTTTGGGAAACGTGACACACAAATAAGAAAGAATGATATTGATAATAAAAAAGAAGATATTATCATATTTTTAAAATAAATTACCAAGAATTTTTTTTATATCTCAATTTTGGCAAATACAGATATAAGCAGGTAGAAAAATGACAAAATCTTAATAAAGAATGCAGACGGGCGGCTCGCATTCAAAGCACCCTATGTTGCCTATTAAAAACCAATATGGTAGGAAAGAATATATTTCTATTCGGTAGGGCCGTTTGATGACTTGTGCACTTGGATGCACCAAAACTCATCTGCTAGTCAGAATGGCCATGTTCGTGTTATTTATGGCCGACTTGTGGTATGTATGGAAGAGCTGGGCATATGACAACTGGTTTAGAATCATAAAACAAAACGTTATGAGCGAAGCTTCAGGTTGAAGATGACACCACCGATCATATCATAAATATCTTGTTTGATATAGAAAGGGTGATAAGGTGAGAGAGGAGCCCAAGACACCATAAAAGAAACTGGAACAGCAGCTCTCTTTTCTCAAAAGTATTTGTAATTAATTCTACTAAAATAATATTATGAAAAACAAAGAAAAAATATCCGAAATTAAGTTTAGAATGAGAAGACAGATCAGATCAGATTTTGAATTTTATTTGATATTTTACTTTGCTATAACAGAGATGGGTTGTATATAGGAAAGTCTGTTTTTTTTTTTTTTTTTTGAGTTAGAGATTTCAAAAGATCTCCACAAATTGAGATTCCTTGAAAAATAAATTTATATATAATCAAGAGCCAAAGTCAACAATATTGGCCCAATAAAAATGGAACTTTCGACTTTGAAATGCAAACTAAAAAATCAAATTTTCTATCTTATCGAATATTCTTCTTTTCTCGCTATGGTCGGCATTGATAAAATAGAAATATCGATTACTAGGAAGACAATTGATTTTTTTTTAGTTGGTTGGTGAAATGAGAATTAATTCGCATTAATTAGTAGTTGTGAATATATATATATAGATTAAGAAGGGGGTATTTGTGGTTTGTACCTTTACATCTAATATTTAAAAAAAATTCACAACAATTTCAACTTTTGTTCTTTTTTAAAAACAGTAAAAGTCGATACATTAATAAAATATTTATTTCATATTTTACATTAAATATAAATAATTATACAAAATTTTTGAGAAAATATTCTCTTATGGGCACTACTAATTAATGCGAATTAATACTCATTTCACCAACCAACTAAAAAAAAATCAATTGTCTTCCTAGTAATCGATATTTCTATTTATATCTAATAGATATATATATTCATATAAATGTTGTTGAGGAAAGAATAGTGAAGTTATATTAAAAATTTATAATACTAAAAAAAAAACATGAATTAAATTAAACGTTGTGAAATAAACGAATTTACATTTGGGATTTCCATTCAATTTCAGTGAAGGATTTAGAAAAGTTTTCCAGACTTGATCTGAAGGGGAGATAAACGATATTTCTGATCCTCCCTTCTGCAAGAAAAGACTTTTAACCTGTCTGTTTCCCTCTTTAGAATAGATGCCTGAGGGTGAAAAAAAGCAGATACTTACTTTTAATTGGCAAAGTAAGGGAAATGGGAGGGGGGATGAAGATATTAATTTAAGAATTAAAAAATAAATAGTGGAATTTTCAAAACTAATCAATTTACACATGGGTTTTCTAGAGATCTTTCAACTCAAAAACCATATGTGAAGTCGGCATTTCGGAATGTTTTTATCAGTTTCTGAGACTTGGAGATCGAATAAAGGTCAAGAATGCTATTTCATAGCCAAGTCGAGGAAAATAACCTCACTCTTTGATGCCAATAGTAGAAAGAATATCAGCAAATTTTTTTTTATTAAAATTCATTATATTTGGAAAAGAAATTTAAAATTGATATTAATATTTATATTAAATGTATTTAAAACCGATTTTTAACCAATCGATTTATACCAAGCGCTACAGAAATTTGTTCGTTTTTGCTTGAAGGTAGGCAACCACAGTGGCCAACTCACTAATCGATAAATTACTTCAGATCTCAAGAGAGGACCATGCATGCAGAGTTGTTAAATATCTCTAGAAATTGACAATTACCTATGCGTGATCACTTAATACGGTTGTAGCACCCCCGTGAGGGTGGTAACCACCCCTTTAAATAGTGGTTTATTTTTCATTTGATTTTAAATAAATTGAGATTTCATCATCATCATCATCATCAAACAGCCTCTGTCGTCCGTTGTTGGACATAGGCCTCCCTTAGACGTTTCCATTCTTCTCGATTTTGTGCTGTGTTCATCCAGTTGTGCGTCACTCTCTTCAAGTCATCCGACCACCTGGTTGGG
>JAAAKE020124138.1:0-15076 GCA_010014785.2 Anisolabis maritima
AAATTTGTATTTGTGTTTGATTGGACCTAGCCACCGAGGACTTGTGCCTCTAAGCAGGTCTTAAATTTATTTATTTATTTATTTATTTTGAATGACTAGAGAAAAAATTCTTCATATGACGTCAAATTAATAATGAGTGATTCGACGACGACTTATAAATGAAAGTGATTTGGTTATATGATTTTAACCTTGATCTTGGTCACAGACAAACTAGATTACAAATGATTTGTTTTTGCATAAATTACAAATTAAAATTAAACTATAAACCTTCAAGTGTAATTACAAAATTAAAATCTCTTAACTCCAAATATCTTATTATTAATTTAATAAACAAATGGAATTACCTATTTTTTTCTGGCTCTAATAAATGAACGCCTTCTAGTGTCAGCCGTGAGAACTATTAGAAATAATACTATTTTTACTTTTTGTTTAGACATGTGTTTATTTTTTATTTATTCTTTAATAGTTTGCTCAGGCTCGTCGAGAGCTGAATCTTATAGTATATGGTACCCATCTTGTGTTAATACGCGCATTGGTCTTCCTCTTTTAAAGCCCGGGGATACATAAGGACGTAGGCAGGATTCTCTTTCTGGGCCTGGGGGGATCAAATAAAAAATTTTTTTAAGTCTTTAGAGGGCTTTACTTTGTTTGATTCATATTATAAATTTAATTTAAACTGGTCTTTTTATCATTTTTTCCATTATTAAAAATTTGAATTGATTTTTCCAATTTTTTCTATTAGGAGGCTCGGCCCCCGCCTGATATAACTGTTTCTTCTCCCTGTCTACCCTTATCTTCCAAACTTATTAATCATTTCTTTTGTTTCCACAAATATTATTTTATAATATTTTAGTCGGGCTGAATACTGGACTGAGGTTGCATGATTAACAAAAAAATAATAATTGCATTAAAAAGTGTTAAATTCTAAACATATGCATCTGTCGGATTAGGTATGAGCCTAGTGGCCCTAGACTTTTTCGGCCCCCACTCACTCTAGTATTTTAAGATAGATTAATTTTTTCGATTAACATCATAAAAATCTTATTATTTCATTTATTTTCCATCTAACATTTATATTTTTTACTATAATTTTTTCCTGAGCCATAAAACAAAACTCTGATTGTAGGGGGTTATCAGAAACTGGAATTGCCAATCATATTGATTCTAAATCAGAGGATTTGGTGGTTCTAGTCATTTAAAAAAAAAATGATTATCCAAATGACTCCTAAATAATATTTTATGGCATAAGTAATTTTCCCCTTTTTAATCCATTTTAATAAAATAAATTTTTTTTTATTATTTTTCGTTAAAGAACTTGGAATATACTCTCATTTTATCAGACACTATTTTTCAGCCCAAGAATAACTCCCATATCCGGCTCTCAATGTCAATTCCGTATTTTTATTTTATAATCCCATACATGAAGGTAACGAATTCCTTTTTTTATAAAACTGATTCAGAAAGGGGGAATATGCATGCAACTCAACCGGTTATGAGCAAACATGTCAACAAAACCAGACATTTACGAAATTCACGGACAAGAACATAAACTTGAAAGAGCTCTTCTAACTTCCTTATCAAAATAATCGAAATCGAATTTAGAAAGATAATATTTCTGAAACTATCAGTAAAATCAAAACTAATTTTTTTAAGAGGCACTCAATTATTTTGAATTGCCAACCATTTAATAAAATAAAATATTTTTATTTCTTTCAGAACATTTCAAATCCTTTATTCATAGAGTAGCTTAATTTTTTTAAATTCAAGTGGACATCCTCATCACAGGTTTGGATGCTCTACTGAATTTTAACGAAGATATATCTATTTATATAATTACCATAGAGAATTAAAGAGAATTCATGCATTGTATTAATTCGAATCTAGCTAATAGTTTCAAAAGTCAATTTTTTCAATTAGAAAATAAAGGAGAGTACGTTAAACTATCAAGCGCGAGAGCAGCTCCCACCCCTCTGTTAAATATTAAATTAAATTTTATAAATAATAAATATATTATTATTCAGCGCAATTTATTAATTACGATTGGCGCGACATTCAATAACCAATCAGCAGCCTATCAAGGCAAACATTTTTGTATTATTATATCGTATAAAATACTTTAGTTTAAGAAAGAAACTAGTTCTCAAATAAAGATTTAAAAAATTTTCCAAGTTTTTTAAAATGTATTTCAGTGTTTTTTCCTGGAGCAAAGGTTTCCAGAAGAAGCATTTGCTTCCCCCTCTACCCCTATCTAGAAATTATCATAAATTGCCACTCCTCATTGGAATTGAAAAAATTGTAATGACATTTTTTTAAACTAATAATAAAAATCAAAAGAGAATCAAGGTCTGCGGACTCACCTTATTTGCTAAGGAACTCCTCTTAGAGATTTTTATTTGTGTGAGATATGATAAGATGCTTCACTTCAAGATATGCAACAGACCAACCCCTTTTAAAATAACAATCAGTGAGTCACTCATATATAGCTGATTGACATAGTTTTTTACAATTTATTGATGGGAACGGAATTCTGTTCAATTTTATAATTCTATACAATTATTGATTTCGATATATAATATGTTTTGAAATCCCTAAAGTCCATTTAAGTCATCGTTCGAATGATGTCTAAATGTGTGGAAATTTCTTTAGTCCTTAATAATATTAATATAATAATTTTGCTCATATATGTAATAGTACTTGGAGCCCTAGCGTTTTTTTTTTTTTTTTAATGGACAAGAAGAGTCAATAATTTAGTTTTCAAAGCTAGGACCTTTGCAATTAGACATAAGACCTACGCTTCAAAAATAGGCTCCACTATACAGAAGCAAATATATTTTTCCAAATATGAAAACTAGCGTAACGCAATCGATTCCTTGTCCCCAAATTAGTAAATACACAAAAATTCATCAAAATTGTTAGAGCCGTTTTTGAGAAAAAATTTACATAGATATATTCATACATATATACATGGGATATAAAGAGAAAAGCTATTCTTAACAAAATATTACAAAATAAGCCCTCTTTAACCAAAATTACTAAACTATCTTCTGACTTAAAATATATATTATTTCAAGAAATTGTCTTCAATATGAATTCACTTCATTGAATGAACAAATAGTTCTCTATTTGAAAAAATCTATTAGAAATTAACTCATAAATAATGAATCTAGCTCTTGAGGGGGGGGGGGGGGGCAAATCTAATTTTTTTCCTGTATGTTCTTTAGAGTTGATTTTCTTTTTATACAAGTGGTTCTTATAATTAATTCATAAATTTAAACTTATTGTTTTTGTAATTTTTTCCATTATTTTATTAAAAATTTGATTGAATTGATTTTTCCATTATTTATTCGGATGGTCTCTGCATGGACAATAAATTAGCTCGGCTTCTATCCTTTTTTTTTCTTACTTTTTTTCTAGGTAAGATAATTCAAATATTGTCTCTTTGAATTTAATGTTGAGTAATAAATAGTCGAAAAGACCAAAACAGAACAAAATCATTTAATAGAGCATTTTCACATAATCTGAATTGCTATCATATTGAGCTTCTTTCTTGTCCAATAAATCGGGCTTTTGACATATCGAGTTTAAAAGAGAATTCAGAACCATTCAGCTACTCAAGCAAATACCTAACTCTGACGATAATTAAAAAAAAAAGGATAATTTTCCTTAGGCGAATTAAAATTAAAAATAATTGTCCTTAATTGTTTGTAAATGTTGATCACGTCCCGAGGAGATGGGCACGTGTCTCTGGTCTCATACACAGAGCTCTTCATGAATCATTTGAGACCATTTGCTCTCTCCCTTGGCCTATTTGCCTGAATGGAATGATCGTCTCCATTCGCCTCTTTTCCTTCCTTTGACATTTCAATTGGGGAATCCCTTGTTTATAACCTCTTATCACTTATCATTCCAAAAGCGTATAAATAATCTCATCTATTTCAACTTAGGAAAGCCCCAACATCATCATCTTCTCCCAGTAGCAATTGCATTTTCTTTTTACTACTTTCATTTCATTGAATTATTTTTCATGTTAATTTTTATTTAATAAATAAGACATATTCTTTCTGAATCTTCTAACATACGAGACCCTCCTCCTCACACTCCCCAAACAATTATTGTTCTTTAGACAACAATTGATTTGAATAATACTGGGGTAATAATGATTACCTATTATAATATCAAAAAACTAAAATTTTACTAACTAAACATAATAATTTAATAATATGGTTAGGCCCATTTTCCCTTTGTTAAAACAGAAGATAACTCAACTCTACATTCTTTCATCACAGTCACGAATATCAACCTCTAAATCCAGGGGCGGATTTACAAGTCGCAATTGCTAGGGACCCCCAAAATGCATTCGGAACAAATTGTACCATTCACTTAAAGGAGTCCCCAAAATATATTTTGCGATGGACCCCGGAAATCCAGAACGATATTCAACAAGATTTATAATTATTTATTTTACTATTTGCTTTTATATATTTTTATCTTATATAAATTAAAGCCCCGGGTAACGCGGTTAATTAATCCAATTAGGGCACCGCGCTAAGCGAAATCGTGTGTTTTGAATAAATGCCATATAAATTGCAATTGCCTTAGTTGTTAAATATTGTTAAATATTCAAATTTGATAAAAAAAAGAAAGGGATGCATTTAATTTGTCGTCGAAAATAGCGCTAATCTTAATCGTGTTTTCCGGAGTTTAACTATACTATCTTTTCTGCATTAAATTTTGTTTTTTGTAAATTTTTTTTATATAATCATATATTCATATGTATATTTTTGTAAAATTTTAATTGTGGTTGAATGGCTTTTGGCTAAAGGCCCAAAAATAAATTTAAATAAAAGACAGAAATGCTTTGCTTCAAATAAATACGACTTCCGCTTAATCGATTGTTATCTGTAACACAAACTACTGACCAAAGAGTAAAACAGATGGGGGCTTCTACTGTCATGTATCTTGATTATATTCCAAATCCAAGTTAATTACTAATAAATGCGTTATTTTTCTTGGCAACTCTCTTTCTTCGAAGAAATAAAATTGTATTTATAAAATAAAATAAAAATTAGAAATTTCTTTTTTTTCTATTATTGGCCTTTTAGAGGTTCAAGTGATTGAATTCAGAAAACAACGGTAGAACAAGTTGACTTAATCACTTTAACTTCTGAACATCTCATAATCATAGGATGCAGAAATTGGTTCTTTTTTGCTTGTTGGATGACCAACTCGCTAATGAATTGCTCGATTAAGAACTCCTTTGCATGTACAGTTGAATTTTCCTAGAAATGAACAATTGATCCGCTCTGTAGCAATTAATCAAAAAATCTTTTGTGAGTATCTGCCAAGAGTCGTACCAGGGATTTTACACCAGAACACCGGACCAGCAGAAATATACTCAAAAGGCATGTTAAAGAAAAAGCCATGACTAGTAAAGTACACTAAGGCATATATTGAATATTAATATTTAATTCAAATGAATAGGTCTTGAAAATTATTTGAAAAATTTGTTGAGTTGGACATATAAATTTTCTACCTTTCAGAAAACAAAACCAAATGAATTGACACAAAATTCAAAATAAGAATATCTTTTTTCTTCTATTTTTAATATGGATTTATTTCTAAAATTAAATTAAGTTTGAATAATTCATATATTTAATTATAATTTGACATTTCAATCGGGAGATGCGTTGGTTGATCTCTGACGAGCATACAATCAATCGACATTGAAATGAGTCAACATCAACAACAACAGAACAACCGCACCATCGTCGTGCTCGCTCTCACGTCGTCGAGCGTGTAAGGAGAGAGAATTTCATTGAATTTCATTGATTGATAGATAGCGATCTTACCCTCTTCTTATGCTTAATCATTCCTCTTCATTAGAATATAAACAAAATAGTTACGAGTGCAAAGAAAATTGCGTTATATGATTTAATAGAGATTATAATTATTATCAGATTAGAGTTTGTTTAGGTATTCAACTTTCCCCCCTCTTAATTAATCGATGACTTATCAAAAGATTTAAAAGAAAGATGTAACAATAAAAAAATTTTTGTAAAATTTATTATTTCACTGTGATGGGTGCAAATGAGAATGACAGAATGAGAATACTCCTCACGGTTAACAATAATCTCCAAGTACTCTTAATATTATTGTTGGTGGTGGTGGTGATGGTAGCGTCTCATTTGGGATTTTGATTACATTTTTTTGGACTATCCAAGACATAGAAAACCAGTGGCTTCTATCTTAATATCTATAGGAATATTCTTCTGCCAATTAATATTAATTTATCCTTCAGCTTCTCAAAGCTCTATTATTAAAGACATTATACAGACATTATATAGTTTTGTATATCGATTAGAATGCTTTTTTTAGTTATTAAATGCAGAGAGAAAAAGAACAAAAAGGAATTTTCGGGCCAATCTCATTTATTCGACCAGGAGTGACGTCCTAGTCTGAGAAATTTTTTAACTTTGTATTATTAAACTAGAGTCTAATGATGGCTCCAAACTTGGAACTCCGTTTAGTTAATCATACAAAGTTAAAAAATTGTTTCTCATATGGCATGAGACTAGGAGCGAAAGTTACTCCTGATCGAATAAAAGAGATTGGGCTGAAAACTCAATTTTGTTCTATCTCTCTCTTCCTGTCTGGATAGTCTAGTTTGTGATCCCTAAACTATTTAAGTTTGTTTTATTATTAATAATTAAGTGGTTTTAAATTCCAAGGCCATTTAGGAATTTTTGCGAGTGTAGTACATCCCTCTATATTTTTCCTATCATGAATTTTTAATTTCCCTTTTCAAACTTAAAACATTTATTAACAATTAAATTTTATTGGTTAGAGTGAGAGAAAAAGCCATAACGCCTGACAGAATAGGCAGCAACATTCACGCCAACTTGCAAAGGAACTGAAGATTTATGCTTTAAGAGAAAATTTATTGGAGGGAAGGGGATTTTAAAATTTAAAAACTATATTCTTGGAAATTAATGCCTAAATAATAAGAAATTCAAACTCTGCGAATTGATATTTATTATCATCTCATAGAAAAAACTATGCTAATTCTTTTAGGAAAAATTATAAAGGCAAATCCTCTAACCTTATTTTTTTTATTTTTAGGTGAGCTTACCCACGGCTGAGCGTCTAGTGGAAGACCCCACGATTAACTTCGAAGACATTTTAAGACGGAACATGGCCCAGACAGCTACACATATCGACATCTTAGCTGAGAGGATCGAGGATTTCACTTTGCCTCAATCTTTCTTGGACGAGATCGATCAAATTGACGATTATCGAATAGAGATGCTTGACTTGGATGCAGAGACATGTCGAAGAGCATCTCCTCCTCGGCGGATCGGCGTCGAACCCAGACATTCACCCTCGAGGATATCGCCACAGATGGTCCCTATTGGTAAGATAAAAAGATAGACATATATATTATTTCCTTTGCTTGTCATTATCCCTTAGGTGGCATCAAAAGAGGGAGAAAGTCGGTCCGCCGTACAGCCTGACGATAGATAAGGAAGGAGGAGAGAAGAGTGGAATATAGGGAGCAGAAGAAACGCCAGAAACGCCAGGCTTAGCTCGGGGAAATATTGGTCCACGTATTCAGCCAAATTTTGTGTGTTTTGTAGTCATAGATAATGCAAATTTATTACATTTATTTATTTATTTATTAAAGTCCTCTAAAGAAAAGTTCTAACATCTTACTTACCCCCACTTTCAAAATTAACGAATTGTTGAAAAATGACCAACTTTTTAATTGAATCGGCCTAATTTATTATAATAACAATTAAATATTGAAATATTTATTCATTTGTTTAAAAATGAGAGGAAAACAAAAAGCAGAGGCGTATCGAGCCCCTCCAAAGTCATAAAAAATTACAAAACAGAATTTCAATAAACCAAATATTATTAAAAAAATTATTCAAATAAAAAGTCTAAATGTAATTTCTAATAAGAATAATTTCCAAAAGAAAAAGAAAAAAACTACCCAAGAGAAAATTTTAGTATTTTGAACTATTTTAACCATAAATAGCTTTGACCCTTGGTGCAGAGCTAGAGGTCTGGCTTCTCATACCAAAGGTCAGTGGTTCACTTCCCATCCTGAGCGACAAAAATTTATTTAAATATTATTGGCTACCAATTAATTTAAATAAATAAGGACGGAATCTAAATGGCCTGGTGCCGAAAAAGACTTAAAAAAAAAAAAAAATTGTGTAACTGCTGTTATCATTAACTTCATTTTTTTCAAAAATGGATTTACCTTTCTTTCAAAATAGATGGTTTATATAAAGTTTAATGTTCGTCCGTTTTTTAAATAAAAATACAAAAAAAAAATAAAACAAGAAATTTAAAATTGAATCTAAAACCCCCATGCACTATTTGGCCACGTCCTTGGTCTCCGGAGGTATTTATCATTTCGAAATTGTTAACAATTATCGACATTTTCTTTGATATTTTGTAAATCATTCAAAGTCAACTCAAATATAATAATTATAAAAATTATATATATATATAAATTTCTAAACTAAATATTTACCTTGAGCTAAACTTTCTCTTTTGAATCTAATTATAAAATAAAATTTGTAGGTTTTTTCAAGGCTAAAATTTATTGATTATTATTGATTTTTATAATTATTTAAAATAAATAAACCTCATTTACCTATTACAATATAAATATTTTTTAATCCAATGTTACGGAATTTAATTGCCAATTTAATTTAATTTTTTATTATAATTTTAATAATTGAAAGTCTTGAAGTTCCCTGAGTCTAAAAAATGGATCTGTCGGTTTGCAATATAACGATTGAACAACAGGGAACAAGATTTCTCAAAAACGAAAAGAGACTTGAGGCTGAAATATTATATTTAAGCTAGATACCATCATTGTATGCGCCTCAAAGCTTTTCAATAAAATCGACCAAAGAGTACTTTATTGGTGTACTTTTTTTTAGTTTTTTCGATTTTCTCCAAATTCGCTCTAATGATTTTGATTAAAATTCATATATCAATTATTTATTACATGATCTTTGAAATGTATCAACCGCCGCAGCTGATCTCTGTCATTTTTAGAAAAACAAACAAAGTGCGAGTCAATTATTTAATAAACAAAATAAATTTAAGTTGGACAGTCAACGGCTATATAGGTAGGCCGACGCAAAAAATTTAGTGAACACATCACTCAGGTTTTTTTAGTCTATTCGGCATTTGAGACCATATAGACTTTAAACAATCACAATCTTTATTAATCCGATACATATAATCCAGGCATATTTATTTACATCAATCGGTATCCAATATCACTTAGCTTTCCTTTTCTTAGTTAAGAGAAACTTATGTGATGTGTGTTCATCAAACTAGATTTTAGTTTATAAAAAGAGATTATATTATAAGGTTATAAGAGAATATTTTACTTAAGAAAAAATTTAGCAAAAAAAAAAAGAATTAAAATTTCAAATAAAAGGAAAACTTACAAAATGTGGTCTGCACCTAACTTACTCAATTTAGATGTAAGTTGTTCTTTTAGTAATCTTTTCTCTTTATTTTCATCAAAAGATGAATGATATCAATAAAACATCTTGAATTTATATTTCAATTGGCCAATGGAAATTTGAGAAAACTTATATATGGGCATACACATTCGTACAACACACTTTGAAAAATACATAAATACATAATCCCTCCATCCATCAAGCAATATGAAATCTGATGGAATGATTGCTTTTAGCAGTTTCCACTGATTGGTAAAAAAATAAGAGCATAAATTTATTATTAAATAGAATAATTTATAGAATTATTAATATACTGTATATTCATATGTTTTTTAGTAATATGCTTAAGGATGGAGATATTAATAAAAAAAGATTTCTGACATTTATGTCAACGAATTTATTTTGATAATTTTTCCCGACACAACTTGCACTTGCTTATATAATCAGGTGATCTATTTATTTTAGGTTCTCGGTCTTGATGCTTATTTCTAAATTGGCCGCTTCTTCTCTCCCTCCCCTCCCTCTCTCTTATCCTTAATGAATTTATAAGTAGATACTTGAACAAATCAATTAATCAATCCTCTTATCTATAAGATAAATTCATATACATTCAATTTATTATTAAATTCATGTATTATCAATTTTTCATCATCAACAAAAATCACACAAATGATGCAGGAAAAAAGGAATTAGAAAAACAGCTATTCACGCACGTTTATTAACTAAAATTCATCCTGACCAAACATTTTTATTCTTCATGATATTTATCCCGATGATGAAATGTACAATTAAAAAAATAAGATTAGTACTCTATTACTTTGCACTAGACCGCCGGACCCAATTATTGTAGCTGTCCCCCTCTCCCAAGACCTTGAACTCTAGGCAAAAAACGTCGTATAATAAATATTTTTTTAAAAGCGGAAAAATGTGAATGATTTTCCTACCATGGTCTTAGCTTCCTCCGCCTTCGCGAACCAATTTAATTGGATTTTGGTTTTGCCAGAGAGAGATAAAAATTTAAAATCATTATTTTGTTTTCCTGATTTTTTCTAGATTATAAATTAGGTTATTATATTTCATTCCCTTTATAAATTCCAACTTTTAGATTTTTCAAACACCTTTTTTCTTAAAACTACCTATCCCTCCTCTTCTTCATCCCTAGAGGAATAAGGCTTACCAAAGACGATTGTTCTCTCATTCTTGGTTTATATAAAATACTTAAAAACAATTGAAATTCCACAATGGTATAGAGAATTTGTAAAAATACCTAATTTGCCAGATAAAGCATTTTTTTAGTTCCATCTCAGGAGATCCATGGGCCCCACTTTTCTCCCAAAATGGTAAAATTTAAATTAAGAAATGAAGTAGAATAAAATCAGCAGATTTGTAGTCCACTTTTATATCCTAATTATTAATAACTATTTTGGCGAATCTGACATTCATCATCTTTATTCTGGAAGAGGTCTAATTCATCCTACGAAAATTTAAATTTTTGGATGGATCCTGAATCTGGAGCAAATAAATGAAACAGAAAAATAATTTTTCTTTTCGATGAAAATAAACATAAGTTATGCTTCTCTCCATCTCCTCCGTTGGGTGTAGTCTTGCCATATAGTATAATATTATTAATATTATATGTCTAAATCATTATACATACTTCAGAAGTAATTTCTAAAAGCGCAAAGCGTCTATGGCTGGGCTCAGTCAGGGTCTGGGGGCAAAACCAAAAAAATAAATGTTCATAACGTTCATTTCTTCAATTAAAGACAATAACGTCTTAAGCCCTGCCCCTTGGTGTAGAGCTAGAGGTCTGGTTTCACGTACCAAAGGTCAGTGGATCGCTTCCGGTCTTGAGCGACAAATTTATTTAAATTATATTGGCTACCAACTAATTTAAATAAATAAGAACGGAGTCCTAATGGCCTCAGATGCCGGAAGACTAAAAAAAAATGTCTTAAGATACCTTAAACTTATCTCTTTTTTTTTGCTTTTCATTTTTTTCCTCATTGTCAATTTAAATTATTCTCTTCCTTTTTTGTAATCATTTTTAAATAATTCTATAGAGTAAGATAAGAATTCAAGTGATTAAAAAAATGACAAAGAATGTCAATCATAAGAATTTAAAAGAATATTTAAGGAAAAAGATACTTTTATAGCGCATTTTCCCTCCGCAAAAGAGAGACGGAGAAAAGGCGTTATGTAGTTGTGTGATTCTGTTTGATTCCTGATAAATTAATCTGTTTAATTGCTGATAAATTTAAAAAAAATACCTTTTCGCATTTGGTTTTTTCACTTGTTTATAACATTTCGTTTTCCATAGTTAAGGTTAAATATTATCATTTATACTGTCGAAAGTTCAACAAATGAAGATTATTCTAAAATTTGTTTCATTAATGTTGGACTCATAATTTTCAAAAATAATATTTAAGGATGGCATCTTACCCCGATCTACCCTATGTTTCCTTTTTGGCAGCCCTAACTCAGAATGAATCCCAGTCTGTTCAAATGATTTGTTTTCTTCTTCGAATATTTATTTTTCATTTCTATTTACTTATATCTATAACATCAGAGAAACGGCACTTTTGTTGTTGCGTTATAACTAGTTTCTAATCAGTTCTACTTTATTTTTATCATATTTTAATTCTAGAATTATTTTCCCAGGAATTCTCCTGGACCTGAGCTCTTCACCCCCATCGAGGTCACCCCCTTCCGCTGTTCCTCCTGACCTGCCACAAGCTCCACTCAACCAGGTATTCCTTTCTTTTTCTCTCTTCTATTTACTCCTTCTTATTTCAAGTCATTGTATTTCTTATAATTTTTCATCTTTATATTTTTCATAATAAATTAAGCAGCCTATATAATTAATTATTTCCCATTTTAAATATGCAATCAATTAATTTGAATATAAATACGAGGTAGAGAATATTAGAGAAAGAAAGAACTTAATTAAGCTTATTTCTTCAATTGCTCCCCTTTTATAAAATGCTTGGTGTCCTTGACATGACCAACCTCAGCACATCTCACAGTGTCAGATGTTTGTCTCAATGAAAGCAAATTTTATTATATTTATTATATCATATTATTCATATCCAGGGAAAAAAAATAATACTAATAATAGGTTTTGAATAAATCAACTCACAAACTCATTATATCATTTATAGTTGGAAATAAAAAAAGCCTCATTTATTTTTAAATTTAATTTTAGAGATGAATTTCTCATCCATATATGCACTTAGGCCATCACGAATTTATACCTGTTACTGGGGGGATATTATCTTCCCAGGATTTTCTTACCCTAAGAGCCCCTTTGGCAATGTTGGATAATTTCTTTTGGCAAGAGGGACTCGAACCTGCGTTGTGTTTGAACTTCAGATTCGTAATCGTAATTTAACATAGCACCTCATTCGGAATTTAACCCGAATTAAATCATCATCACTGGATTTTGATATTCCATAGAGAGAAGAGATTTTATAATTTTTCATTTTCTTCTTTCAGTTAATAAGGATAGACGATGAGGAAGATGAATTTGAAGCAATCGCAATGGGAGCAGCCGCAGCCGCAGCCGCAGCTGCAGCAGGACAGCAACCCTACAATGAGGTGAAATGGTGTTCTTTAATAGACAATTTATTTCTTAATTTCAAACAATTATTATCTAAAGAGAAAATAATTTTTAAATTAGTTAATAATTTTTACTCTCGGTTTGACTGAGGGATCTCTTTGTCACTTTGTGACTTTCTTCAGATATCCACAAATTTAAATTTAGAAATGCGAAAAATCTTTTTAATTCAATTATACCTTAAGAATGCCACAGAATGAGTTATAATTTTAAGACTAATAATTAATACCTATATGTTTTCGAAATATAAATTTTATTTAGCAGAGGACTAATAAATGCCTATTCATTTGCAGGAAGAAATGGATTGGGATCGCCTAAGAGCAGAGGCGGAACAAGCAATCGACTTAATTTCACCTAGAGAGATGTATTCGCCTCCTGGGCCCCCTTGCGCCGTCCCTCAGGTATAATCGTTGAATTTATTTATAGGTAACAATATACCCATTTGTATAAATTTGAAATTATAGATTAAATATTTTTTCTTTCTCTGAGATCATATGCATTTTAAGTGTTGCTTATATATTATTTGAAAAATTAGTATTTATGGCTTCCTGCGGCCGTTTTACATTTTTGTCCCAAAAGGTCACCCAACCGAGGTACAGCAGCGCTTGACTTTGCTTGAGAACACACATTCCCGCCTTGGCCAGATTAAATATTAATTTCATATAGATGAACCAGATCTCAAAGGGAACCCTCTCGCAGATGTTTTTCGCTTTTCTCCGGCTTTGGACCCGCTACCAATCTTCATTTTCCGTCAATCGCTTTAGTTGTCATTCACGTTCAGTTATTTTTATTTCCTGCCCATTTCTCTTTCAGATTTCTCATTTAAAGACTAAATTTGCGCTTCATATTCCATAATGTTCCAAGAATTTTATCGAAGAATCTAAGATTATTTCTTTATTTTGAAGTCTGAATTTCAAATTTTTTGCAATTCTTTTTCTTATGATGTACCATCTTCTTAACTAATAGAGAGGCTTATTGTAATTTTTATTTAGTAATTACTAATAAATACATAAAAATTATTGAATTTCAGGACGAAATGGATTGGGACCGTCTAAGAGCAGATGCGCAACAAACAATAAACTTAATTTCACCTTCTAGACCCCCTTGCGGCGTTTGCACATCGCCTCAAGTAAATATAATGATTGAAGTTGTATTCTAATCGACAAAAAGATCAAATGAAAATTATTTTCATAAAAACGTACAAATGAAAATCTCTATTGCAAGTTTGTTTTGGGGTCCCCTCGAAAAACTGGTGAAGTGAAAATTTTATTGGATCCAGTCTCTTTCTCTCTTGTCATTTGAGTCAAGGACTGGCACGTTGTGGTTACTCATTGGATCGATTAAGAAGTTTTTAAAAAAAATAAACAAATCAAAGATGGACATTTTTGGCTAGACTCAGGGCCTTAACTTCCACTAAGGATGTTAAAGCTAATAAATAAACGGGCACATATGTAAATATTAGATAGAATACAATTTTATTTCTTACAATTTTAAAATAATTCCTGGAATATTTAAAAGAATGAATTGAATTGTTTTTTTTTTTTTTGTTTTTTAGCAACGAATGCAACGAATTCAGGAAGAGTTTGAAAGTGAGCCTCCTACTACCTCTGAAGAGGAGGAGCTATACATTTCAGACGGGGTAAAAATTAAGGGCTTTGTTCTCTCTTGTATACAGCAATTCATTTTGTCATTAACTCGCTCTTATTCAATTTGAATACATTATATTAATTAATAAATACATACACTGACCACAAGGTCATTGAAAGAGTGGAAAAGGAAGAAAAAGTAAATTGGAATTGCATAACTAAAATTTTTTTGTACTATTATCTTTCGTAAAACTGTCACTAATCAGTATAGCTCTTTGAAAAGTAATAATTAAGATTTTATTAATTCATTCCAACGCTTCTCTAACATTTCGATGCCTTTTTTTGTAGAACGATTTATCTTTGGACTCAAAATAAGCGTT
>JAAAKE020124149.1:0-15075 GCA_010014785.2 Anisolabis maritima
CCTCAGAAATATATTCTGTAAGATGTTGGAATTTTCCTATTCTCTAAATGGATTTAGATCTAAACTTCCTTGGAATAGTGCTGATTATATCCATAAAATTTTTTCTCTCAGAAATTTATTATTTTGGAGGTTTGAATTTGCATATTCTCTGAGTAGGATATCAATTCCTGGTACTTTGTAAATTTGGGAACTTTATAAAATATTATATTCTTTATTAATATTTATTAAATACAACTTAAGGAATCGTGATGCCACCCTTTCAATATGGGTCCCAGTACAATATTGTCTACATTTTTTCTCTCTGAAGTTTATTATTTTGGAGGTTTGAATTTGCATATTCTCTGAGTAGATAACAATTCCTGGTACTTTGTAAATTTTCGAAGTTTATGAATTATTATATTCATTATTAGTATTTAATAAATTAAACTTAAGGAATCGAGATGTTACCCTTTCAAACTAGTTAAAAATATTTCCTACATTTTTTCCTCAGAAATATATTCTGTAAGATGTTGGAATTTTCATATTCTCTAAATGGATTTATATCTAAACTTGGTTGGAATAATGCTGATTTTATCCATAAAATTTTTTCTCTCAGAAATTTATTATTATGGAGGTTTGAATTTGCATATTCTCTGAGAAGAATATCAAATCTTGGTAATTTGTAATTTTGGGAACCCTATAAATTATTACTTTTCTTATTAGTATTTATTAAATTAAACTTAAGGAATCCAGATGTTACACTTTCAATATCGGAACATTATTGCGTATATTTATTCCTCAGAAATATATTCTGTTAGATGTTGTAATTTTCATATTCTCTTAATGGATTTAGATCTAAACTTGCTTAGAATAGTGCTGATCTTATCCATACATTTTTTTCTCTCAGAAAAATATAATTTTGGAGGTTTCAATTTGCATATTCTCTGAATAATGTGGAAATTTGGGTATGTTGGGAACCTTATAAATTATTTTTTTTTATTTATTAGTATTTATTAAATACAACTTAAGGAATCGTGATGCCACCCTTTCAATATGGGTCCCACTAGATTAGTACATCCATTTTATCATTAGAAATTTATTATTTTGGATGTTTGAATTTGAATTTTCTCTGAGTAGAAAATTAATTCCTGGTACTTTGTAAAATTGGTTACTTTATAAATTATTATATTCTTTATTAGTATTTATTAACTTGATGAATCGAGATGTTACCCTTTCAATCTGGGTACAATATTGCCTACATTCAGAAATATATTCTGTTAAATGTTGTAATTTGTATATTCTCTAAATGGATTTTGATCTAAACCTGCTTGGAAAACTGCTGATTTTATCCATAAAATTTTTTCTTTCAGAAATATATTATGTTGGATGTTGGACTTTGCATGTTCTCTGATATTATTTCTGATTAGAATATCAATTCCTGGTAATTTGGCTATTATGAAAACCTTATAATTTATTATTTTCTTTATTAATAAGGAATTGAGAAGCAACCCTTTCAATATGAAAAATCTCTCACTAATTTTTAGATAATATCTTTTCATACTTCTCTCAATTTTCAATGTTCCCACACAATTATGAATTTAAAAAAAAAATTAAATATATTGGAAAGAGTTATCACTATTATCAACTTATTTTTATTAACGATTTTGGAGGTAAGAGTATTTTTTCTCCTCGGGTACATATATCTATTAGCCTATAAAAAATCTTTTTTTATGGCATTCAGATTTTGTTCCTTTTCATATTTTAAATATGTTAGATTTTTTATTTTCTGATTAGTAAAGAATTATCAATATTTTTTTATTTATATAAAATTGAATATTTTCTGCGGATATTATCATCATCTTCTATATGATTTTTTTTATTCTTTTTTTAACTTTACTTTATTTATTAAAAATTATTTTTTTTTTTAATTTTTGTTTTTACAAAATGTCTTTTTTAAATTTTTTTTTTAATATTAATTTCCAAAACCTTTCCATTACATTGGCTTATGAGCTATATAAACTTTTATACATAGGCATATATTTAGAAAAAAAAAATTTATATTATATTATAAGAAATATTTTACTTGATTCACCGAATAAATGTCTATGTACATATAATTATTTTCCAAACCTTTGAGTTCTATTTTTCATCGAAATGATCTTATATAAAGTTAAAACAGATATCAAAAATTATCTGCCCACCTTATCAGACAACTAGATTCTTTTGTCATTAATTAATGTCCTTTACATATAGAATATTGTCGTCGTAGAATTTTTTAGTGCGTTTTTAATTATCTTTATTTTATTTTACTTTTTCTTTTAAGACTTAAAAAGCCATCAAAATGTCACAGAACCAGAGGTTCTTGCTTTGTGCTATATTGTATATTGTAGATATTTTTAGATTCATTTTCGGCATCTGAGGCCATTTAGACTCCGTTTTTATTTATTTCAATTAATTAGTACCCAATGTAAAAGAGCTACAATCTGTTCTTAAGGTTATTTTTAAATCGACATATTACTCCAGTTGCCTGCATAATGAATGTTGGCATCTTTCCAGATGTTTGAGATGGTTAAGATAACTGATTTGAGTAGGGTAATCTCAGGTCTCATATTTTATTGACTTAAGTATAGATTACAATTTTTTATTATAACTATTTTCTAAAAACAATGCAAGCGTTCTATGATTCTCGAGCTCAACGAGCTAAAATTCATTTACTAATTCATTTTAATAATCGAATAAATCTTTGATATATTAATTATTTCAATTGATACATATTGAATACAACGTATGGAAACCTGAGCCAATTCTTCCTTTGAAAATTTTGTGCTCGTAAATTATTTTTCCAATATATAATTGAATCTCATAAAGCGCAATGTTCTACTTCAAAATGTTTTCAAAACTAAACACTTTTCACAAATAACAATCTCTTTTACTACTTAGTGCAACCCTAAATTCACTGTTACAGTTAAATTTGAGTGTCGGTTTTTTTCACTGACGAGGATAAGGTAGAGGATGGCGCAACAAGAACTCCAATTTTAAATGAATGAAAAAATAATTTTTTTTTTTTTAATGGTGATGTTTATTGGTATCAATGTAATTAGCGCACTTGGGAATTATATGTGGAAGATAGCCATCTCGGCTCCTATTAAAGATGGTGACCTTTGAGCAAAATTTTCAATAACGTTTTCTCATAAATATATAAATACGTCTGCAATGACACGTGTTATGGTTTTAAGGTGGTGGATGATTTTTAGATTCTTGGCGTACACTCCAAATCTATTTGCCAAATTCACTGTGACGAAATGCTCAAATGTTGCGAACGATGACGAATCGAAGTATTTGACTCATCTCTTACTACAGCATCAATATTTCCCCTTGAACAAATTGTACTAGGGCGAAATGTGTTTTGATTGTTTTAACGGGAACCATTTCTTCGAATTTCTTGATTAAATTCTTCACTGCTGTGGTTAGCATATGATTTTCCGGGAAAACAGTATGAGTTTTACCACGTGTATTGCCGATATTTTCACGAATTTTATATTAAATTTTAATAATCTGCAATGTATCTAATGTATCGTGTACGATTAATTCATAGGTTATATGATGAATAATAATAAATATTATACGTTTGACATTTGAAAAATGTCGACAAATTTAAACAAACAACAAATTAAGAGCCTATAAGAAATCACTATTATTTTGAGCAAAACTATGGCTTTTACCATAGGATAAGAATTTCGACTTTTCTCTCGTTACTGTATTTTAACTATTTAAACACTTAGTGTTTTGTGTTGAGACTTTATCTTTGATAAATTGTAGTGTGGAGAATGAAAACCCGATTCCCGATAATTTATTATCAATACTTATACAATGCTCATCCTCATTGTAAATTATGATTTCTAGATTATATCCTCTTAAGGATTAAAGTTTCTATATTAGCAGTTGATACAATGCTTTTCCTATATTATTTTCGTTCAGGACATTTAATTTAATATGGTGTCCTCTCGCTTCCTTTATTCCTTTTTTAGGTTTTTAGTTGGTTTCTATTGTCTTTTTGACAATATCTTAATTTAAATAATTGGAAGCAGAGTATAATTTTGTGACCTAATTTAATTTGTTTGTTGAGGCAATTCACAAAATGTTCTCCCAGGACATTAATCGTCTTAGGTCTTAATTTGTATTATGTGTATTTAAGAGTATTAAAATATATTTTCTTAGGCATAAGCAAATGTTGCTCTTTTATTGTTTGTTATTAAAAAGTTACAAATTATTAAATTTTTTTGCCACATTTGTTAACAGACAAGTTCTACATAATGACATGTTCAATTTAGAATTCTTATTGAAGTATTTGTAGATCTATTGAAGATTCTAAATCTGTTTTTATCTGAGCTTACTTGGAATAGTACTGATCTTATCCATAAAATGTTTTCTCTCAGAAATTTATTATTTTGGGTATTTGAATTCTCTGAGTAGAATATCAATACCTGGTAATTTGGGTATTTAGAGAACCTTATAAATTATTCTTTTCTTTATTAGTATATATTAAATACAACTTAAGGAATCGAGATGCCACCCTTTCAATATGGGTCCCAGTACAATATTGCCTACATTCAGAAATATATTCTGATAGATGTTGTAATTTGTTTATTCTCTAAATGGATTAAGATCTAAAATTACTTTTATAGTGCTGACCTTATCCATAAAATTTTTTCTCTCAGAAATATATTATGTTGGATGTTGGAATTTGCATGTTCTCTGATGAGATTTCTGATTGGAGTATCAATTCCTGGTAATTTGGGTATTATGGAAACCTTATAAATTATTATTTTCTTTATTAATAAGGAATCGATAAGCCACCCTTTCAATATGAAAAATCTCTCACTATTTTATAGATAATTTCTTTTTCCATATTTCTCTCAATTTTCAATGTTTCCACACAATTATTAATATAAAATATTAATACAACTTAAGGAATCGAGATGCCACCCTTTCAATAAGAAAAATTTTGCACTCTATTATAGATCATTTCTTTGTTCATATTTATTTCAATTTTAAATGCTTCCATACAATTTCTTGCATTAAAATTTTCCAAACTGAAATTTATATCTATTAATATTATTCCAATTAAAATGCATACTATCTATATAAAAAATACAACCTGTCTGTAATTCATGGCTGAGCATATTTTCATGTGAATTTTTTCAATGTATAGAGTTTTCCGGTGGGGTTTTTTTTAATGCTATGCTTAATTCAGAATAGGGGTAAAGATTTTTTTCTTAATTTTAAATTTGTATAATATACGGTATAATTTCGTCTTTTCAGTTTTAATCTTTTGAATGATTCTCATAGGATTTTTTAAAATTTAGAGATTTTATCAAGAAAATAAATGAGTTGATATTGATTAGAGACGGTTAATCAATTTGACTGTAACTGATAATGTAGATATGATGATAAGTCACCAATGAACGACTTTTCATGGGATTTTTTAAAGTTACTTTTTTAAGGAGATTTCTATGTAAAATTAACATTAGATGTGTGATCAATTTCCTTTTTATTATATCTAAATGAGAAGCTGTATCACCCTTCAAAATGAACAAACTACCCAACGAATAGCATTAAAAAAATCTATATAAATATAGAATAAAAATTCAGAAGGGACATTTTCTCATCTTAATTATCCGGACTACATACGCTCCGTTCTCATGCCTCCCTGCATCCCCTTTATATGATATAAATATTTAACATAGTCCTATATTAATTTTTTTGATCTGTATTTTAATTATGCAATTCAAATCTAATTTAATGTCTTTCTTTTTTTGAAAATATATAAACATGTTAATTGTAAATGAATTAGTGATTCACTTCGAGAAACGAGACGAGAAATTGGCACTTCTCGTTCTCGTCTCGAAAAAAAATAACAATTTCTCTGTTTTGTTCTCGTTTCTCACACTAGATTTTCGTATCTCGTTCGAGAAATGATAACATATCTTAAGAATATAATTAATATAACTGTACAAATATATTAAAACTAAATAAATATCTTCATGAGGATATTCATGGATGTGCAAATTTATCATAAACGAATAATTGTAAAAAAATACACAGCAAAAATAAAAATTACATCTCACAACGATTGAAATATGACCATTCTGAAGTTTATAAAAATAGATTATAAAAATTGCTATCTAACATATATTGGTAAAACAGACGGAAGCTCCCTCACAAGACCCACTAAACATGAGAGAACGATCCATCTGCGTCAACCTAAAAAGCGTGCTCTGGCTAAGTATTTTCTTAACACGGCTCACACAATGGATGTGCTGGACGCCAAAATTATTACAAAAGAAGGAAACTTTTCAAAAGGTTGATTGGAGGAGCAATCAAAATTAAAACACATCTCAAAAATCTAAATCGAGATGATGGCCTTCAATTAAACAGAAATTGGAAAATACTACGCGTATTTTAGATACTCTGGTATAAATATATAGAAATAAGATTTCTAAATAGTTCCCCCGTTGTTTAAATAATAAAATTATTTAATTATAAAAAATTATTGTAAATCTAAATTGATCAACTATTGGGTTGTTCGGAAAGTAATTTCGTTTTTTCCCAACAGAGGACTTAATTGTATTTTTTCACAGCCAACTACACACTTAAGCCGCATAATCATTATATATTTTGAAAGCTGATATAAAAACGAAACTACTTTCCGAACAACCCAATATATATTATATATTATCAAATATCAATTTATTTTATATCTTAAGTTAGCAATATAACAACAATAAATGCCTTTAAACAAAATTTTAAATAATTAATTAATAATTTGGTAAATATAAATCAAATCACAAAATTAATTAACATGTTAATTATATCTGGATTGACTCTGATAATTATTAACATAAATTTTAGAGTATAAACTTTTTAAAAACTTGAATACGTGCCAAATTGTTTATAATGGTGCCATAATAGTGCAGCAGCACAGATGGCGCTGAGGTCGTATTGTGCGGCCATCTTGTTTCTCGCTTCATTTCATAACTCTAGATTTAAGACTCTGCAATTTGTATCTGAATTGTACCTAAAGAAGGCCACAGAATGAGTGACTGAAACATTGTATTTAATATAAATAAAGTACAGTTAAACCCAATATGTAATTTATTTATTAGGACAAGCCCCTCCCTCTTATGATTTAAATAATATAAATTTAAAAAATAATTTTTATTTTATTATTGTTGTAAGTATTATTGGCATTTGAGGTTATTTAGATTCCATACATATTGATTGAAATTAATTGGTGGTTAATTTAATTTCAAAATGAGCTAGAAGAGAACTACTGACCATTTGTTAATGAAGGAACAGCTTTATCTCTACTCTAAAGAACAGAACATATAATTATTGAAAATCATTTGTTTCTCTTCAATTTCTTCTTTCCACATTTCTTATATCATGGGTTGTATATTGTTCGTTCATGTTGGGTTGTTGGAAGATAGGCGACCCAAAAGTTCAGCTTACTAAGAGATTTGCCCCTCTAGCGGACCACGCATGCGCCCTTGTTAAATCTCCCTATACATTAATTAAGCAACTAACGAAGAAATCAATTAATCAGTTGGTTTTTTATCTTTCAGGAAATTAAAAACGAACGAATTTATGTACCCCATATTATTTCATTTAAGATTTAATTTTGGTATTTTAATTAAAGATTAAATTAAAAATAAATTATAGTATATTTTTTATTATATTTAATTTATTATCTAGAACATTTATTTATTTTCTCATTTTACAAACATACATTTTTGATAAATTTATAATTCTTACTAATAATAAAATATTTTTAGCTGTGTTGTATATAGAAAAGTGACAATACATTTATTTTCTTTTAATAAATAACATTCTACTTGTTCCCATTTGTTCTTAAAAGAAAATATTTATCAATGATATATAGGCCTACAGTATAATTCAAACTTTCACGATTATTAATTGTAAACCTTTTTATCTTAGTTGTTAGGAATTCTCACACTCACACTTTTAGTCACTCATCTCTACTATTATCATGAGTGTTTTGCATGTGTGCAAATTTCCAAACGTTAATCAATGTGAACTAATCAATTTCTGATTCAAATTTGAGTCGAGTTAAAATTGTTGTTTTCTTAGATATAAAGATAATTTTTTTTATATTTTAAAGTTATATTTTCTTGAACTTGAAAAATTCGTTATTGTATTCTCTCTGCCTGTAAGTCTGTGTCAGTCCACAATTTTTTTTTCGAAATTTAAAATTTTCAGATCCGGATAAAGTATCAAAAATGGAGTACAAAACTGCAAACATTTTTAAAATCAGTCCTTGGTAATATGACCATAAGGCCGCCGAAATTTTGGAATGGTACTAAATATCACAATTTTTACGGTAGGTTCCGATACCAACATCTATGTAATTCACTCTCTTATTTTGAAATTGTTGCGAGAGAAGCGAGAAATTGAGACTTATACGATAAGATAGGAATTGCTCGGTTCGCTCGTAATTCCACAGCCCTTGCTTAGATTCAAGTTCGTTGCGACAATGCAGCTTTGTGCATTCCCAGATGTCTTAAATAAACATAAAATTATTTCCTATACTTATTAAAAAGTCTATATAACAAGTGCTTTTAAAGGTTTATTTAATTTTGTTTATTTACAAATTTCAAATTGAAACGAACTGTAAATTTGATTATTTTTCTAAGAAAAATAAAGGATCTTCTTAAACAAATAATAAATTAATTCTTCTCTTCTAAAAATTTGATATTTTTTGGAGAGAGCCGGATGGGAACCTTGACATGTGACAAATGTGGTGGGACCAGGACATTCTACACCTTCTATATGCTTAATTTCCCCACAATTATATGGCACCAGAACCGAGTAGGGATGGGTAGTTAGTGCCTATGTTAGTGTGAACGTTGAAATAGCTTACATGTTTAGAGAGAAATTCAGGTGCACCAAATGTCAAATTAAGTTTGGGGAAGTTTCTTTCTCCCCATCAGAAGTGCTTCATACTCTCATCACTAACTCTATGGAATATTCTATACAAATCAACAACATTTTAATCACTCAATTCATCCAACAGCACTTCTTTACTAAATTAAATCGGTGCAGAAAATAAAAATTTTACATGAGTTGAATTTATCATGGGAAAAGACTTTGGTCTGAATATCTGAAAAATTTTTCAATTGTAAAAGTCGTCTAGTCTGGTAGCGTTATGGGTCTCTTCTAGAATAGTTCCATTTCTACATTTAATCCCAAATTTATCACTCACAATTCATTGAATTAAAAAAGGAAAAACCTTTAATACATTATTATTAACATCCACATGTTTTAAGATCAAAAAACGAGGTAAAAATTTATATCCATTCAATTTATCAACAGGATTATTAATTGATGTATGTAAATTTTTGGTGGAAATATCGCTTGACAATTTCATCCGCTTTGGCTGCCTAGTACAAAACGATAAACAAATTTAAAACTACTCTTATTAATAAAGATAAGGAAAGAGAAACAATAAGAACAAAAAAATAATATTAGGGAAAAAGTAAAGAAAGAGAAAAAAAAGAAATATAAATATATATTTAGCCTTGTTTGTGGCTATGCTGCGATATGGCTGACCGCTACACTGACCAAACTAGACTTCATCAATTATTATGTTTGATAAATAATCATATAGTTTTGGAATGATATTTTAGAAAAAAATAAATATTGCAAATATTAGTGTCAGAAAAAAAATTAATATATGAAAATAGAGAAAATAAAATATTGACCTTTTTTTTTTTTTTTTTTTTTTTTCAATAAATCCGGGGAGGAGAGGGTGGGGGAAATTTTCTTTCTTCCCGGCATTGAGCTTGGCGCCCTAGATAAGGTCAACATCTTGAAAAGTTAATACAATTATTTAATATAATAATTTGAAACATTGTTAATATAATTGCATGTCATATGAGGTTTGTTTTATAATGTTTATGTAGAAAATTACAATAATATTAGGTAATTTCTAGGATGGATTATCGTCATTTAAGAAAATCCAAATGATAAAAAACTCACAATCAGCAAAATAAAAAAATAAAATAAAATAGGATATAAAAATTAATTCTTTCATGCTTTTTACAATATTGATTAACATTCTTTAAAGCTAGTATTAAAATTTACATTACAAAGAATTTTTTTTTTAAATTTTATTTATTATTTATACATATTTTAATATATAATAAACAAATATTGGTATTATTTAATTAATTTAATTAATTCATTTCTACCAAATAAATAAGCCTGGCTAGAATAATTATTTACTATTGAGAGATTTAAAATAATTAAATGCCAGATTAATTTTTAAACTCTACAAAATTTAACAAAAATATATATACATTTGTATATACATCAAATATTGTATCGCAAAAATTCTAATATATTTCTATAACTTTGAAAATAATCCTATGAGTTATATATATTTATATATATAATGACATTTTTATAATTAATTGAGAAGTTTTTCATAAAAATAATTGGTCCGACCCTTAGGATTAATACAGTTTTGACATAGGATTAATATTTCTAAAGTAAACTACAGTAGATAATTTTTTACTTTTTCATTAATTATTAGGCCGCAGTCACACTTGTCCACCCATTACCACAACATCTACCAGAAAAAAAAAAACAATAAAATATAAATTCATGTATTTCATTCATTAACTGATCACTTATAACTCATAATATTCATTAGTGCCAAATACCAATTCATAATTTCAAACATGGTAGAAGCCAGGGCTGATCTTAGGCCAATTGAGATTCTAAGGGCAAAATAATGGAAAGAAAATATCCATTTGCAGGTAAGTAGATAAAATTCCTCTCCCAAAGAAGAAGACCTTCCTTAAACACAGAACACCCCAATGGGAAGTTTTAGATTAGTATTTCCAATCAGGCCCAGGACTTGTTAGAACCAGCTCTGGTGGATTTGATATTATCAAGACAGGGAACTTGTCTCCCAAATTTTCTTTTTTAATATAAAAAAAATATCTTTTTGATATGTTTGAACGCCATTTGGGGATTTAGAAGGCAGTTTGCTTTCCTAGAGATATATTTGCCTTTCCCAGAGCAACTTTGAAATTAATAACGTTCCAACATAACCCTAATATGTGTTTTTTCTGTTCTTGGGTGTTAAAAGATTACATTTCCCGATTTTATTGTAAATGTTGATAATAGAAGTATTTCTAGTGTGACTGCGGCCTTATGAACTCTTTTTAAAATTTGTTTTTGTTAAATATAAAATACTATTAAGAATGAATGTTTTATCCATATTTATTCGTCACAACTTCTATGATAAATAAAATTGTATTCAATGAAATCAAGACCAAGACGGTTAGGAGGGAGACTGCAGGGATTCTGAAAAAAATTAACAATTTTAAAAATTATGTGTTAAAAAATTTTTTACATAATTATCTGCTTTTAATAATAAAAAATTTGGGAATTTATAAGAAATGTGCCACTTTAACAAACTTAATTCATTTGACCTTAAAATTTTCTTCCGGTCCTATATTCTATATATTTATGTATATATTTCTATCCTATATTTAAAAACTTTAAACAATATCTAATATATTTCTTTATCATCTTGAAATTTAGAAATTTCTTCTAGATTTTTTTTTTTTTGTTAATTTATTATTTTATGTGGGAAAAAATTGATATCATAAGATAAGAATATCTTTGTTTAAATTAGATTCTTAAATAATAAATAATCAGTAATATATTTAGAAAGTACCTACCTGAACTGAAAGATGAAATGGTACTCGAAATTGAAAATTCATAAAAGATTTACTTGAAATATTTAATTCAAAAGTTCTATTTTGAACATTATCCACTTCTTGAATAAGCTGAATCGAATTATCTCTGTGACCCAAAATAGGACACTCATCGTTGACCACATGGCCAGACTTGCAAAAATGGGCTATCATTTGTCCACGTGTAAGTTTATTCATTCTGAATAAAAATAATAAAAAAAAAATTTAATGATATCATCAAAATTAAATGAAGTTTTATTGATAGTTAGAAATAATTAACATTCTTTTAATTACTTGAAGGTTAAGTGAATGCTAGGATCTGCCAAATATTTGCTTAAGCTGACACTATAAGTATAGTTCTCTTGATGTAAGGAGCAGAGAAGAAATTCTGGCCCAAGAGTTTGATTGAAATGTCGGCCCGAAATTACAACAGTGATGTCATTTACTAAGTCAGAATCTGAAAAATCAAATAAGTTATATTATTTATTTTAAATATTATATATATATGATGTATATCATATATATGTATTATGAAATTATATTTAATAAGTTTTGGTAGAAAAATTAATTAAAATATAATAATTTGAAAAATTAAAAGAATCATTTATTCTTATTGAATTTATATTTTATTTAATAAAATAATTTATTTTTAATAAATAAATTATTTTGATTTATTTTGATTTATTTTTAATAAATAAATTTTTATTATTTTATTAAATAAAATAAAAATTCAATAAGAAAAATGATTCTTTTAATTTTTCAAATTATTATATTTTAATTAATTTTTCTATCAAAACTTATTAAATATAATTTCATAATACCTCTTGAGAGAATTTTGCCATTTATGTAAAGATTAAGGTTTTTTGCCTGCAAAGTTCTATAAGATGCAACCAAACATGCCTCGCTGCTTTTGGTTGCGAATCTTTAAGGAGTGTTTCCATGTTATCGAAAATTAAATTATGAATAAGATTTTTAAAAATATTTTTAACGTTATATATACATACACACATACATACATATTGTATATATTAATATTCATAATAATTTAATTCAAATTTTAACTAAGAATATTATATAATATATTTCAAATAATTTGTAATTATTTATAGTTGATAATTAAGACTGTGTTGGATTAGTTGTTTGCCATTTAAATTTTAAATACCACGGTGTACGTAAATTCGATCTTGCTTGCTGGAAGGTAGGCAAACCACACCCATCTCACAAATTAATCTTTGATTAATTATTTCTGGGCTCCTCTCCATGCATGGGCAGATGTTTATTTCTAGGAAGATTTAACAACTTGACTACATTTTACTTCTCGCAAGGAAAACAAATTAATTTATACATCCTATGGGGAATAAAATAAATAGCAGGAATCTCGCTAGAGAAGTTGCAAACTAATAAAAAAATTGTGCCATGAGTTTGATTGTCTTAAATTGATTATCTCTCCATATCTGGTTATGAAAATTTCCCAATTTATTTTTTAATTTCTCAGCTTAAATATTGAAAAAGAATATTTCCCTTTTGGTATTCTTTTTTGGGTGTGGGTTGCCCATTACAAATACATAGACTAAAAGTTTATTAAAAATAAAAATAAAAATAAAAAATTGTTAAGGAATCCAAATAAAAGATTTTTTCGGCACAGTTGGTTATAGAATTGTATCTATTACAGCTTGATTGATTTGATGAAAATATTTATTTACTAATAGTTAGCCAAATAATAGCTTTTGAGTTTTAACTATATTTGGTTGAAATTTCTAACCTAGTACAAAAATCAATATTTCTACATGTTTGGATAATTCTTTTAAAAAACAAAAGAAAAAAAATTGTATTTATGTTTTTAAACATTTAATTTATTAGAAAATTAGAAAAAAAATCTACTAATTAATAATTCAACAAGAAAACTTTACCATGAAAGGCGTCAGGATTTTCTGGATTCTCATTTTCTCCCAATTCTTCATTGTCCTTATCTGATCTTTTTAAACGTTTTGACGGTTCTGTGAATGTAAATAATAATATATTTAATAAGCAAGTAAAGAATTGGGTATTACACATTTGTGAGATGTGAAACGATTAGTACATCTTAAGCTCATTTTATTTGAGATAAATACATAAATTTAAATTACAATCTTGAGAGTTATTTATAGGAAAAATAAAAAAAAAAGTACTTTAGATACTGTACCACTTCTGGGTAACCGATTTCAATAAAAACATTACTGGCACATCCTTATTAGAACTAGTTTGAGTTTTTTGTTATTGAGATATTTTGTTCATAGACAGGCACTACGAAACTGGTCTTTTTCGATGTGTCTTGGAAAATCAACATAGTATTTTTGGAGTGATTCCATTATACTATATAATATTATTTCTTAAATATAGGTAAGAGTAAGTAAAAATGAAATTTTTACTCGTTTTAATTGAAAAATATTCTTATTTGATTCAAATAAGAAATTATTCATGTCATAAATTAGGCTATTAAAAGAAATTAAATTAATTAAAGCCTGTGTAGAAAATCAGAATCAAAATCTGTTTTTCAGCAGAGATCTCTTCAGTTACATTGTATGAAAAATTATTTTAAATTTAAGATAAGAATAAATGCGATATGGTTTTGTGTTTGAATTGACATAATTCATGCCCCCTGGATTCGAACCAGGGTCTTCCGCTATCACAGAGGACGTGCTACGCTTCCATTGCGTCCTAGTAGATGGATTTTTTAAAAGGTCGAAAATTTTCCCAAGTTAAATACCAAGTTGGTAAAGGGCTCTAAACACTGTAACTTAAAGAGGTGACATAAAATATAATATTCCAAAGTAGTAAAAAAGTATAATTGAAGTTATTTAGAGGTTACATATCACCGTAATTAAAACAAACAATTCGTGGACGGATTTTAATGGGCATTTTCTAAAAACTCAGTTCAGGAAAATAAGGTTTGAGAGGGGAGGCGATTGACCGAAGACGGTCTGCACAGCTAGTATTTATAAATATCAGTTGATTTATTTTTTACCTTTATCCTCTTTATCAGATGGACTACTGATGCTGCTTGCTGTTGTCGGAATATCATCGTTAATAGCATGAATGTTAATGCTATCGATTGTCGAACCAACCATTGATGGCAAGATCCAGAGATTGGCTGGGGAAGCTTTAAGATAAGCAACAATTATATCTTAAATTCTAATAAAAAAATTTCGATAATCGGAATTTATTCTTATATCAATAATTAAATATTCAATGCATTTGAAAGAACATTAATTCGAATCTCCAAGCCTGGAAATGGAATTAAACATTTCTCCTTCTCAGGAAGAGTTCA
>JAAAKE020124160.1:0-15075 GCA_010014785.2 Anisolabis maritima
ATCGGAGGAATTGTGTAGTGATTCTACATTGCATAATTGTCCCTCTCTGGATTCGTCCACTTGGTCTGAGAACCTTAACAAAACACTGATCACTTTTTAAATAGAAATAACCTTTAGATAAAGAAGGTTAAATGAAATTGAAGGTAAATAAATACGTTACTATATATAATTATTTGTTATTATATAATATGAAAGAGTAGAGGAAAGAAAGAGAAAGTGAATATGATATATAAGAGTACTTTTTTTTTTTTTTTTTTTTCCTCAAGACAGGAAATTCAGGTCTAAATTCGAACCCTGAAGCCTTCATCATTTGAAGGTCAAGTTATTTAACAAAAACAAAAATAAGATAATCGGTGGGTATTAAAAAAATGATACGAGCTATTTATTTAAATTTTAAATAAATAAATTTTGTGTCTATTTATACCCAAACAAATAAACATAGGGATAATAAGATTTAATTTGAAAATTCATTAAAAAGAAAAAAAAAAAAAACGCTTTGGTCTGGTTGGCTTTCTTAACCTCAAAATTGAAGGGGCATCTAAAATGGCGGTTGGCTTAAATAGTTTCTTTGTTTGCCACTAGGCCGGACAAAAAATCAATTTTCATTTTGCTCAAAAAGAATTGCATATTTTAACGAATCTGCATATTTTTTTTTATAACAACCTTTTATATTCCAAATGAACCAAGGACGTCATTTCAATTTTAACTTGTAGTAGGAGACATCACAAACCATATGAAAACATACAAAAATAAAAAGATTTGTTATATATGTTTTAATTTTTTTTTTTTAATAATTCAAATTACTTCATTTATAAAAAAATTCAATATTTTATATCTTTATAAGATTTTTTTTTCAAGTTCTTGGGGGAAGGGTGTCCCCGACCCAAGAAGGAATAAAAAATAAAATATTTTCCTAAATTTCCTAAAAAAATTAAGTCATATCTGGGAAATTAGAAAATAATTATTCTTTGAATGGGAAACCATTTTTGTAATTCTACAAACAAATAAAGAGATGTAGAGCATATATTTTCATATATATTTTATTTTCTATTATTTCTTATTATATTTTTGGATATTTTAAATTCAAATTTTTTACATTCCTCTACTATGATAAATAAAACAAAATCATAATGAAGGTTTAGTAAAAGTCAAAGATTTGGCCCCCTCCAATTTTTTTCAAATATCATCAAAGTCTTTAAAATAAAAATCTCCCAGTACATGTGATGCATATATATATATATGCTTCTGAACAGAAAGGGATAAAAACTTGATAAATTTTATGGAGTGGGAAATTTTATAGAGGAATTAAATTTTCTTTGGTTTCTTTTTAAAAGAATGTTCAATGAATTTTAATTAAATTTGATCATCATCAACAAAATATTCTCTTGCCAATTGATGGTCCATAAAATTGAAACCGTTTAATGGAGTATATCCACATTCATTGCCAATAAAATGGAATAAATTGATGCCTCGACTGTGAAATGGCTCTCTCTACTTCGCCCTTTTCATTTTATTTTACCAAAAGAATTTTAGGTTATTTAAATAAAATAGAAAATTCGTTACTTTTTGTTTTAAATAAAATATAAAATATTTAAACTATTCATCTAAAGAGATAAAATCAACTTTCTCGTATGCACATAATAAAACTACGACTTTTAGAATGTGCCATTTCCGGTTGCGAGAAATAGTCCAAAAGTTTTTAAAGATCTACAATTGTGCGGTAATGCACGTACATTGAAGCTCAGGCTCAGGCTCAGACACAATTCGAAAAATTGAATTTTCGGACCAAAACGACAAGAAGATTTTTTGGACGATTATATTACTTTCCTCTATACAAGTAAGTAAAAAAGAAAAGTTGTCTAAAATGGCGAATGGCTTAAATATTGTAGTTTTTTTGTTTATCGTTAGAGTCACGAAGTTTATCGCACGTAAAAAAAAATTTTAAGTTTTTTAATAAAAAAACAATTGAATATTTTAATAAATTTTTAAATTTCCAATTAAAATATAAAATAAATAAATTATTGATATTAACAAAATTAAATATTTTTTTTTTTTTTTTTTAGTATTTTTATTGAATTCTATTCGTACGTATTTCAACACTCAGATTCTATTTCTTAATTCTCATAAGGAATGCGACAATTGGAACCTCCCCCCCCCCCCTTGATCCAAGGTCTGGTTTCGTTCTAAAGATGACCGAGTGAAAGTCGAACGTATGGCTTTGACCAAAGGGCTGATGTTGTTGCGTCACTTCACTTCTCATCTCGCGTGTGTGTTTGATTGCTGAATTGGAAAGCCAAAGGCTCAAAGCTCCTCTGTTCTGAGCCTCAAATGAACTGTGAGAGGAGAGAGGGGCGAGGAAAAAAGGAGAGATGAATTTTAAAATCATAACTAAGAAGCCACAAATCAATTTCGATTAAAGGGGGGTATTTTATCCTTTGTATTCAATTCATTAATTGTTTTATTGTAATTAGTTTAATTTCGACGTTATTTTTTTTTTCATTATGACCTCGAAAATTGAAATTAAAAAAATTATACGCTTTTTCGAAGAGATGTAGAATATCTGTAATTAATGAATTAATATCTAATTAGAATTCATATCATATTTCAGATTTAGAATAAAAATTAGAAATTAATCAAATAATTCTTATTATTAGATTAACAAAAAAAATTTATTTTATTGTACAGCATTTTGAAAGAATATAGAGCGTATGTTTCCTTCAAAATAGACTAATAATTATAATATTGGAAATTGCTCGTTCAATTAGCAAATGAATATGTAAAAGAAATCTGTTAAATTTTAAAAATTTCAAAATGGATTTGAATAAAATGTTGAGGTTATGATAGGATCGTATCTGTAGGGAAGGAGATTATTCGCCGCTTCTCAAATTTTTCTCGTGCTCCACTTATTGTAGTGGTGTATTATGGTAAATATTAGTTTAATAATCATTTTTAAAAGAGAAATTTTTCTTCTATGATGTTAAAGAAATTATCGTTTTTTTTTTTTTTAATTCAAAATTTGTGTTAAAAAAAATTCTTTAACTCGTAACTCATTGAAAGAAAACTTTTCTTTCTCTTCTTTTTTCTTTTTAATTGGAAAAATGAATAATAATAACAAATAATTCAACAAATTCAAAATTTTAGGATTTCCGAAGAGATGTAGAATATCTTTTTTTTTTTTTTTTTTCGTACTCTCTAACTAATTTTATCAGACAAAAAAAAATCATACTGTAGCACTGACGTCATGTTGGCCGAAATATTTGAAATATTAAAGTTATATAATTAGCACTTGAGGGAAATGGCTTCTTCGAAATTATGATTATTTATTATTTATAAACATTAATATTCAAACGAATTCCTTGAAAGAAACAAATTAAATTAGCAACAGAGTTGTTCTTTCGTAATTTGTATTCTTTTCCTTTTACAATTTGATTACTACAAAATAATGTGTAATATAATTTTCTAGTTATTTTTTTTTTTCTTTTAGCAATATTACAATTGAATTAAAAGTTTCCATAATTGTTCATTTGTTAACAACATTTTGGTTTTTATCTCTGAAAAAGAGTGAGATATTCTACATCTCTGCGGAAGAATGCATAATCTAACATCTTGAATTATCTTTTTATTTAAAAGGAAACAAGAAGAAAAAGAAAAAGAAAAGTTTTCTTTCAATGAGCTAAGAGTTTAAGATTTTTTTTTTTTTTTTAAAAAGGATAATTTCTTTAACAAAGGAGTAAATAATTTCTCTCTTTGAAATGATTATTAAACTAATTTTGACACAATACACCAATATACAATAAATAAAATCAATTGAAATTTAATTCATTTAAATGATTTCATTTCATATTAAAATTAAAGAAAGCAAAATGATAAGAAATTACAAAAATTAAACAAATTATGTTTTCATGTCAGATATTCCATAGTTAAATTAACGAACAATATTGTAAATAATTAATCTTCTATTTTGAAGAAAGCATACGCTCTACATCTCTTCGAAATGCTGTTCAATAAAAAAAGTTTATTTTTATTAATCTAATGAATATATAGTTAATTAAATCTTAATTATTAACAAGAATATTATTGAAGTTGATCTATTATTTAACAATTAATATATTTTATATTAAAATTATAATAATATTTAAGATGTTCTAATCATTTTTGACATCGAACAAAAATTTTCTTTTTGCTTTTTAAATTTTATTAATTCCGGTTGTCAATTGAGCAATCGGAGAGAGAGAGAGAGAGGTGAAGCAATTGTTGTGATTCGTTGTCAATGGAATGTTGAAGTTGACGACCTTGTCTTGTCTTCTCGTCTGGTCAAGTGAATTCCCTCACCTCTGAAATGAATCATTTTTTTATCCCATTTATTATGCTAAACATCATCGCCTATAAACGGTGACAAATTCATCGCTTGCAGTTAGTGAAGTTTATAAAAAGAGTTATATTCTTTGTAATTTCAAAGATTAACGGGTTTTGCAATTGAATCGTCTCGGGAGGGAACGAAAAGAATATTAAACTGAGTTTGTATAATTATTAAAGTATTAAAATACAAATAACTTTACCACTCAAATAAAAAACTAGTAAAGAATTATTAAAATTAAAATATGAAATATCGATCTATAAATTCATTATTTAATAATAAATAAAATTGCCCAAAAATAATTTATTTGGGATAACAGGAAAAAAATTATTTATTAGCATAAATATTTTCGATAGTTAAATAAATCGAATCATATTAGTTAATTGAGAAATTTCAATAAATACGTTATTTGTCAAATTTGAATATATATATTGAATAATAATACATCAACAATACTTGATTATTGGCAATGAAATCAGAAAAAAAATATTTTGAATGAAAAAATTAATTTTATATTCGAATCATTGATCATTGAATATAATATATATCTTAGAACTAATGTCAAATTAATGAAAGGATATTTTTATTAAATTTCAAGTGAGATGACGAGGAGGGATGAATTTTAAAATCATTATTAAGAAGTCAAATAAATTTTAATTTTGTTTTTAAAAAATTAAACTAACACTATCTTGGCGAGTAAACAAATAAAGGTGGCTTTTTTTTTATTATTTACAATCAATCAATTCCACAATTAATAATTTATTTTTTTAGAAATTGCTTTGATTTCAACTTTGACCCCGGGAAAACAAAATGTCATGTTTTATGCTTTTACGAAGGGATGTAGAATTGGTCTAATTCATCTCTAATTAGAATTTATATAATAATTGAGATTTAAAATAAAAATTATGTCGAATAATATAATAGAAGAAAGCTAATTAATAAAATTATTGAATAATAATACACCAACAATACAATGATAATGGAAATAAAATCAGAAAAAAATATTTTTAATGAAAAAATTAGTCTTATATTCGAATCCTGTTTAGTTGATTTTATCGTTTTATAAAATTTCAAAATGGATTTGAATAAAATGTTGAGGTTATGATAGGATCGTTTCTGTAGGGAAGGAGAAGATTATTCGCCGCTTCTCAAATTTTTCTCTTGCTCCACTTATTGTAGTGGTGTATTATGGTAAATATTAGTTTAATAATCATTTTTAAAAGAGAAATTTTTCTTCTATGATGTTAAAGAAATTATCGTTTTTTTTTTTTTTAATTCAAAATTTGTGTTAAAAAAAATTCTTTAACTCGTAACTCATTGAAAGAAAACTTTTCTTTCTCTTCTTTTTTCTTTTTAATTGGAAAAATGAATAATAATAACAAATAATTCAACAAATTCAAAATTTTAGGATTTCCGAAGAGATGTAGAATTATCTTTTTTTTTTCTTTTATTTCGTACTCTCTAACTAATTTTATCAGACAAAAAAAAAAATCATACTGTAGCACTGACGTCATGTTGGTCGAAATATTTGAAATATTAAAGTTATATAATTAGCACTTGAGACAAATGGCTTCTTCGAAATTATTATTTATTTTTATTAAGTATTTTCATAAAACCTGATCACGTCACGATTCAATTGTTGTTGTTTTTTTTTTTTTTAATTACTTTAACGGGTTTTGCTTCTGAACTAATATCCATTTAGTGGGTTTAGAAAGAACGCCAAAGGACCCAGGGATACCAATCTCTCGGAAACTAAATATGAAAAATGACATTCTATTTTGAAAAGTGCAATTTTCTAAATCGTTTATTATTATTATTATTTTCTTGAACTCTATTATTAAATTAAATCCAAGTCCGTTTATCATTTGTAACAAGGTTATGAAACTTGTCCGCTAACCATCCACCCACTCGCTCTTTATCTTCTCTCTCTTAGATCTTATTATTGATTTCGAGAGAGCCCAAAACGCCATTGGGCTTTAAATATAATATTATGGACTTTTTATTATTATTTGATTCACTAATTTTGATTGATTATGAATATTAATTGACATTGTAATTTTACTTTGGCAAAATGAATTTGAGGATAAATAAACGCATTATTTTTTATCCACTCTCAAAAGTGTGATTTTATGAAAATATTCAATAAAATTAACTAACTAATTCAAATAATAATTTCAAAAAATTATTTTCTGATATTATTGCCAACTATGAAGTAGTGTTGGTGTTGGTTAATAATTTTATTAATTAGCTTTATTATATTTTTATTATTTAATTTCTATTTTTTTATTTTAAACATGAAATATGATATAAATTCTAATTAGAGATCTTCTACATCCCTTCGAAAAATCATTTAACCTAACATTTTAATTTTCTTTTAAATCTAGAGGTCAAAACGAAAAATAAAGTTGAAATTAAACTTATTTCATAAAAATAATTTATTAATTGTAGAAATGATTGAAAAGTCAAAACAGATATTTACGCCCATTGAGCTTCAATTTTATTCAAAAAATATTGCAAAATATATATTAAAAAAAAAAAAAAAAAAACAAACAAACACAAGTTAATATATCACATTCCATTCATAAATGAGAGTAATTTCCCAACATTCTAAATATTTATCTATTTGCTCTCTGTCTCTGCATCACTTCGAAATGGGGTTCAATAAAAATTTATTTTTATATTATTATATTATATATATTATAATAATACATAATTATTAATTTGATTACATGTGATATAAATTCTAATTCTAATTAATAATAATGAACGGAATTATTGAATCCATTTTAGACTACGCGAATCAAGATCGCAATAGCTGAATTATTCAAATTGAATATTTTCTAATTCTATTATATTATTTATAAAAAATAATTCAATTAAAATTTATTATTTGTTTTAATTTTTAACTCAATGAAATTGCATTTCCAAAAAAAAAAAAAAAAAAAAAAAAGAATATCAATACATGATTTTTTTAATGCTACGTAATTCAAATATGAAATAAAAATAAATAATTAAAAAAATGAATAAATAAATGTAAAAATAAACAACTAATTGGAATGAATCTCATATTTATGTGAGTAATTTTTCATGATGAGTTTGTAGTATAATAAATTAAAAATAACCAATAGATACCATCTCTCTTGTTCATTTCGCCGTTCTGCCCGTCTGGTCAAAAAAACTATTAAATGTAACCACTAATGGGGCCTCTTATCTGGTCGATCCCGGTTTGAATCCCGGTGATGTTTGTCCTGTTACATTCAACTCGAGTGAATAAACTTTTTTTTTTTTTTAATTTGCAAATTTTATTAATAATTGGCTTCTAAAAAAAAAAAGAACCAGTAGCAAAGTCACCTTCAAAAATAATTTGCTTTTATATTAATTTTGATTCTAATAAAACGGGTACTTTTTTTATAATTTAAATAATTCTCATTATTATATTAATATTTGTTGGCTTAAAAAAATAAAAATTTTTAAGGAAATACGCCTTAAAATTAATTTAATAAATCGAATTATGTTAGTTAATTTAAAAATATATCTAATTCTAATAAATATTTGTCAATTTTGAAAAGAAATATATATTTATATACACTCTACATCGCTTTAAAATAATGTTCAATCAAAGAAAGAATATCTTGATTAATCATAGAATTAATAAAAGAAAGCCAATTAATTTTTATTTCATTTTTTTTCTTTTAAGTCTTTTTTTGGCATCTGAGGCCATTCAGACTCCGCCCTTATTTATTTATATTAATTGGTAGCCAATATAATATAAATAAAATTTTATCGTAGACCTCTAGCTCTGCACCAAGAGGCTTTTTATTTAATAGAAAGTTATTAAATAACTAAATTAACTAATAATTAATAAAATAAACCAACAATATTTGTTTATTGACAATATTAATTTTATATTGGATTAATATAGTTTATTGAGAAATTCCATAAAAGGACGAATCATCCCCAAAGCCTAATTTGTAGTAATAATAGAAACCGCGGTAATCAAACGACACTCCCTTCTTAGAATAGCAAATAATTCATAATCTTTTTTTTAATTATTAAAGATTTTGAATTCTTCATCTGTCACATTCCAGTGCTCAATGGAAGAGCATTATTCTAAATATTCTTCTATTTAGAAGAAAGCATATTTTCTACATCCCCTCGAAAATGCTATCCAATCAAACAATTTATTTTTATTAATCTAATAATAAATAATTAATTATTTGATTAAATGCGAAATAAATTCTAGAGTATTTATAAATTTATTAATACAATAATAATAATGAACGGAATCATTGGATCCATTTTAGACTCAAAATCACAAATGCTGAATTATTCAACGTGAATAATCTTTAATTCCATTATTTATAAAAAATAAAAATTTTTAGTTATAATTTATTATTATTTATTTTATCTTTTAATTCAAATCCAAAAGAAGAATATCAATTTCGATTATAATTTAATTGATCTTTTCATTTATTTAATACTACGTAATTCAAATATGAGGCTTTAATTATTTAATGAATATACAAAATCAATTGTAATTTAATTCAATTAGGAATTAAAATTAAAGAAAGCATATAAATATAACAAATTACAAAAAATAAAACAAAATTAAACAAATCATGTTTATATATATATAAAATTCCATTGTTAATTGAAAGAGCAATTTCCAATTTCCTAATTATAATTTTTTTAATGAATAGTACTTCCAGATAACATATATTTTCGGGCTAATCTTTATTTTTTATTCAAACTTGGGGTTAGTGGGGGGCTAATAAAATTTTATTTATGTTGTTTCTTATTAGAATTATGAATTTTTTCATCTACCGTTACGCATTGAAATTTCGTGCTGGTTTCTGTCCCTTTTTCTCCGGCTAGGTACGCCAGTGAATTTAAACAAATTAGGCTAATTAGCTAAAGAGAAGATGGCCTCTCAGAATAAACCAATACTAAAGTCAAATGACATTTTAAAATAATAATCATCTATAATTATTATTTAATTGAAAAAAAAGGGGAGAAAAAAATTTCATCCCTGTTTAATTATTATCACGCAATTAATCTCTTTGTAACTTATAAATAAATTTGCTCTGTAATTCAGAGAGATATTTTTAAACATTACAAATTAATAAATACATAAAAAGAGAGAAAAATATGCAATAATTATTTTTAAGCTTCCTATTATTACGTCAGAGAACTTGCCTTGGAATGAAAATATTAAAAAAAACATTCACTCATGAATATGCATTTGAAAGAGTTAAACTAAATAACGTTAACGGCTTTGTTAAACAATTGGGTTTTTATATTTGGATTTGATTTTATCCTGCGAATTTTCATTAAAATCGGTTGGCTAAAAGTATCACTTAATTCTACAACGGTTTGTAATTACCTTCTCCTCCTCCTCCTCAAAGCATTACGTTATATTATTAAAAATATATTTACTGGCATAAATATTAGTTTATTACGTCAAATAATCATGTAAATGAAACAACTCTTTGCTTCAGGCCTTTATTTAAAACGTTTCAGTTGATTGTTAAGATGAACTCGACGTTTTGGTTCTCCTTTTGGAGTGTGATGGGTTCGGGAGTGAGAGTCGTGGTTTGTTTGTATATATATATATATATATTGTTAATAATATTTTTAGTCCTTATTTCTCCTTGTGACCCCATCATTAATCCCATGCTGCGGGGTCGGCATGGTCCAATTGCCCAGTAGACATCTCACAAATATATTTGTAAAATAAAATAAGACTAGGCTATCAAATTTCAAGACTAATCAAATTACAAAATTAATTTCAATTCAATTAATAAAATCTAAAAAGAGTAAATGATAAATAATTGAATTCGTAATAAATAAATATTAAATTAAATTAATTGTTAATTAATAATTTAATTTAAACAATCAAATATTTCAATTGTTATTGCAAATAGAATGGAGATGGCTTACTGGCAATTTGAAGAGCGAACATGACGAGGAAGCCGGCGACGATGGCCATCAACTGCCAGATGCCCGATTGCGTGTTCGCTCTTTCTCTTTGGAGAACTTCAAAGAACACCACGTAAAGGAGTGTTCCAGCAGCCATCCCTTGCAGGACGACCGTGACCGCTGTGGTCCAGTCACCAGGACCACTAAGAACGACCCCGGCACCCACGCCCAACGGAGTGACGACGGCGAATGTCGCCACATAGAGGATCACCCAACGTAATTTGGTGTGTGAGCTCACAAGTTCAAAACCAACACAAAACGCGATCACTAGTTTATGTGTAGCGATGGCAGCGAACAAATACCAAACGTTGGCAACGGAGGCCTCGAGACCGACAGCGAGACCTTCAAAAACGGCGTGGAATGACAAGGCAAGAACGGCAACAAGTCCTCGGACTGATTTCGCAACAGCTGAGGGTTCCTCCTCAACGGTGGTCGTCGTTTTCTGGGTGTTCTTTTGGACTCTCAATTCCGCATCCAACGGATGTCCTTTCGAGCTGTTATCCAGGATCATAATTGTGGACAAACTGGAGCCCGATTTGAGCAGACCCTGAGTGGATGCCGAGTAACTGCCGGTGCTTCCATTCGCCTCTTCACTTCTGCCATCGGCCATCTTCTTGAGGCTCACCCGAGGAATCATAGTGCCATTGTCAGGGCATTCCGATTGGTTTGGAGGTCGAGCACACCGTCTTAAGGACATTGTCCGGTGTAAGACAGCCGAGTCCTCGGCGTGTCCATGCCGATCGAGCACTGCATGCACCATCTCCTCGACGAGATACACGAAAAAGAACCCGGCGCAGAAGACTAACTCCGCCGGGTGTAAATTCGCAACCGTCTCCGGTAAGAGTCCCCGCTTTTCAAGAAGTGACATCCCCACGCGCACTTCCGGTTGCAGGTGCAACAAAGCCGTGTAGAGCAGGACCCCACCGCCGAAACAGAGCAGCAGCGAGAGCACGGGCTTCTCACCTCTTTTCGTGTCTTTATTCCAATGCATTAATTTGGCAATTTTAATCGGCAAGAGGCCAATGGCGAACGAGAGAACTCCAAGGACCACCATGGCGACCACTTTGGCCGCCAACAATTGCGACAATATCTCCATCTCACACCCAAATGATCATCAACAGCATCATGATGTTGACACGACACCCGACGGCGAGTGACTGAATTGACCGCGCCTGGCTGGCTGGCTGCTCGTACCCCCCCTCCGCTGCTACTGGCGCCTCCCCTCCATGCGCCCCGTCGGCGCCTCGGTGCATCTCATCCCAAATGAGAGAATGCAACCCCTACGACTCATGAATGAATGAAAACTCCGCTCTCCCCTCCCCCCTCCTTTCCCCTCTTCGATTGCAGCCACAAAAATAATCAAATTACTTTACAAAGTAGAGTTGACTTTTTTTTAACGGAGTTTGCTTCTGACTGATAATTATTTTCAATATTTTAGGAGTTTTTTCAGTTGGTTTAGAATTAATACCTTTTTTTTTTTTTTTTATTAATAATACGGCGACAGTCACTGGCATTCACTTTGCAAATTTTATTAAATAATTGGTATTTGAGCCGAGGAGCGAAGCTTGACGACAAATCCATCTCGTTGCAAAAAAGTCGCTTCCTGGGTAGGGAAAGGGGAACCCATCCACTCTCAACATGCAGGCCCTAACACAAATCTCTAGGGTCTGATCGTCTCTAGCTTTGTGGCAGCTTGATAGATGGCGATGCAAAAAGAAAGGGGTATCCTTACTAGAAAAATAAAAATTGGCGTCCGATGGAACAACAGCGAAAGTGGATAGAACCTACCCATCATCTCGCACCTAAAACAAACCCAGACAGGCTTTTGAGTGTCGTGTCATGATGACGTAGGTTGCGATATTTCTAAAAGTCAAAAATAAAAATAAAAAAAAAAAAAAAGGGGCCCTATGTACTTGTACAATATAAATGAATTATATTACATTTCAGCATCTAACGATTTGGAGTATTTACTAATTCGGGTGCGAGGAATCGATTGCGCTACCACGATTTTCTCAACTGAATCAAAATCTTTTGAAACTCAGTGATAACAATTACGATATTTGTCTTCAGTTCTGTTTGGTGGTTTCATAACAATCCGCTGAGTGGGAGGGGATTTATTTTGACTTTTTCCTTTTTTTTTTTTTTTTTTTTTTTTTTCCAATAATAAATTTTCTTTTTTAAGTCTTTTTCGGCAGATGCTGACTCCGTCCTTATTTGGGATATGTGAGTCGAGAGGTGGCCTATATCGAAATAAAACTCTTTCGATTGAGACTTCCTCTCTAATCTACGGACAGCCAACCATCTCATCCGTCCTTATTTATTTATATAATTTAGTAGACAATATAATATTTTAAATTCAATGATAACCTAAAAAATCCTCATTTTTTTTTTAATCTCTCTCATACCAGCAAGAATATTTTAAATATCTGTTGTAATTTAGATTTTTTAGTTATATTATAAATATATAATAATTGTAAATTAATATAGCTATTGGTGGACAAAATTTAAGATTATTATATATAAGGAAACTTAGGCCTAGATATATATATATTTATATTTAGCTCTACATCTCATCTTTTCAACGACTAATTAAAAATCAAGAACAAAAATATAATTAATTAAAATTGATTTTATAGAATAATAATTGTGTGATTTAATTATTTAATTAGCCGACGAAAAGAAGCGATGTAGAGCGTATATATTTATATATAATAATCTCTTTTTTTTTTTTTTTTGATTGAAATTAAAATTAATTAGAAGATCAATCCTTAATCAGAGCTTTGAACCACCTAAAAAGAAAATTCTCTTCACAATGAGTTGAAAAATCCAAAGAAAAGTCATCAAGTAGGTATAATATATGTGTATTGATAGATTGATTGGTTTTCCCATCATTCATCAGTGAAAAGAAGGGATGTAGAGATATATAATATTTTTAATAAAAATATTCAATGTCCGCTTAATTAAAATTTTATTTGTAGAATAATAATTCTGAGATTTAATTATTTTAATTCTTAATTGGAAGAAGAAGAGATGTTTCTAGGCCTATATATTTAGTATATAATAATTAACACGAAAAAGACGGGATGTAGATTGTATATATTTATATATAAAAACGAAATTAAAGTTCAACTAACTCTCGACTCTTAATCTGAATTATTTAGAGTCTTAAATCAATACCGGGAAATTCTCGGCACCTTAAAATCTACAATTAATGAAAATAAATTGGATACAAATATGCTTGGATAATTTGTATCGTTATATATATATATATATATATAATTTAAATTTTTTGAGTCTATAGGGCCTCAGATGCCGAAGAAACTAAAAAAAAAATTAATATATTAAATTTTTAAATTAATATTTTATATCTCAACCGCCGGTCCGAGAAATATATTTTTATAAATTTCTTGGCTGCTATTCCTTTTTTCTATATTTTCTCACTTATCATCAGGAGCCACACTATTTAAAAATTTTAATTTAAATGAAACTTTTACCACGAATATGGTTTATTACCAATTTATGTTATCCTGAAATTGTTACATTATTTATTTTGAAATTTTTTTTTTTTTTTACCTAACCTCTTCGTGGTCCGCTGAACGAAAAAGTTTGAGAATATAGATTTATTTATAAATCCTAGACCGTTCCTCTGTGACTCATGAATTTTCCGTGTGACCGAGTATTTCTCTGAAGTTGTTACTTACCTAAGACCCTCTTTGAGGGTCATTCAATTGGAATGCCAGGTGTCCAGTCACTTCATTCATGGCCTCTCTGACTCTCTCGTTGTTACACACGTATAGAAAATAAATACAAAAAGAAAATAAGATAAGATGTTTATTAATTAATAAAAGAGATTATGGTTGTTCAGATCAAATTTAGTATAATATTTTTAATGACGTAACAAATTTCAATTATTAATTATCGATTAATAAAATTTTTCATTTGTGAGAAATTTAAAAAAAAAAAATTAATATCTTAATTATATTGTCGACCTTAAATCTCACAAATATTTTATTATAAACTTTTAGATCTAAATATTTTATAAAATATTCAACAAAGTTGCAAAACTCTTCTTAAACAAAGAAGTCCTTCCTCATTACGGAGTGAAATGAAATTTGATCCAGGACTGGAGACAAACGTCTTAATTATTACCAATGAGTTTTTTTTCAATATTTGATCCAAGGAATGCTGAGAAAATCGAGGGGGGGGGGGCTCTTTTTAACCGACCAATTCATTCTAAATTTGAATAAGGCTCTAAAAAAAAGTTTCATTCTTCTCTGATGAGAGGTTCCAGAGAGCTATAAACATTTTTTTTTCATTTTCGAGGTCCTTTTGAAATGTAAAGATATTTTTTATAAAATAGTCATAATATTTTCTCTTACTATTATATATAAAAGATCGGGAAATTAAAAAAAAAGACCAAACCGAAATGGATGAAATTTTTTTTTTTTTAAGTCTTTTTCGGCATTTGAGGCCATTTAGACTCCGTCCTTATTAATTGATAGCCAATATAATAGAAATAAATTTTTGTCGCTCAGAACGGGAAGTGAACTACTGACCTTTGATTTGTGAGGTGAAATCTCACCAAGAGAGAAGATTATTGGGCGCTAATTGGAATTTTATTATTTTATTAAAATTTCGCACTACAATTTTAATACAAATTCAATATTTATATTATTTAATACAAATATAATGATAATAAATTGCTTTATTTACACTTTGTTGATAATTTCTATTAGTGA